>NDXZ01014320.1:0-14204 GCA_003055125.1 Paykullia maculata
TATTAATACTTGATATAAACCTTTTCCACCATAAAAAAATACTGTATTTTTAAATTTGTAAAACATATGCGTTTCATGTTTTCATTCAATATTAACATTTTAGTTATCGTGGATGTGTTGAAAGAATTTTTTTTATTTTACATATTTTTAAATTTCAAAAAAAAATGTAAACTTAAATTTTTAATTAAAAACTCATAATATAAATGTTATTTTATATAAATTTCCTTCAAAATTTAGTAATTTTTATTCCAAATCAATTTAAAAATATAACCCAAAATCTATTTTCTTAGTTTAAAAGAACAAACAAATAGAAAACTTTTGGTACCAGAAAAGTACCCAAGTAATTAGTTCTTCATCCCTTTTAAAAAGCGGGTTACAGTGTGAGTGTTTGAGAGCGTAAGAGAGATAGAGAGAGAGTGTGAATGAGCCAATGTGCGAATGTTTAATGCAAAATAATAAAAAAAAACAATAAATTAAAAAAAAGCAAATATGAGTTTCAGTGTCGCTGCATGTAGACAATCGCAATTAGATTTCTTTTGGGAAATTGCTAAACTCTTTTACAATTTTCTTTGTTATTAAAACATTTATTGCGTGTTTGTTGCTACTATTACTACTTTTATCATAATTGTTGCTGTTATAAGTGGGTGAAGGATAAATTTGAAATTATATTAAATGAATCATTGAAATTCAAGTGTTTTATGTGTTTTCAGTAATTTACATACAAACAAAAATAAAAAGAAACAACATTTCAAGAAAAAATTAAAAAAAGAACAACTTTCCTATATTCACAAAAAGGTTTATATTAAATAAAAGCAACAACAATAACAAACAGCAATATGAACACTTTAATGTGTTTAATGACCACCATTGGTCTGATTTTATTGATGTCATCATCACAAGGTGTTGAAGGCAAGAAGCCAAAAAAGTATATTGGTGAAAATGGCGGTGATTTTGAATTTATTGATGAGGTAAGTACAACCCATATGCAACCAACCAAACTACAAGAGTCAGTCAACATACAACGTTTGTAAAAACATGAAAGAAAAATGGGTCCAAGGGTTGTGTGTGGCAGGTCTGATGATTGGGATATTTTAAGGTTTCTTAAGAGATTACAAATCCCTTCGATTATTATCTTACTATTACTGAGAAAATTACACATCTAAATAGTAATAGATATGTTAAAGACCTTAACGATTAGGAGCTTATTAAAGCAAAAGAAGTAGAAAAAGTGAACAGATTAAGAAATAATAGACATAATATCCATTCGGACCCCAAACACTAATTTATTTTCAAACAAACCCCTTTCTCTCTAAATTACTACTGCAATTTTCAAATCATTTAATTGTAAAAAATACATATGTACATACATACAAACATATATAGAGAAAAATGAACACAAAACTATTCAAACCAAAACATAAAGCCGATTTACAATTTCTTTTCATTTTCCTCCTTCTGTTTAAGACTCTAACAGAAAATAAAACAAACAAAAAATATAAAACTGTATTCAAAGTTTTCAAGGGGTGAGTAGAGAGGGATGAATGGATAGAATTTTGTTATTGTTTAAATTTTTTATGTTTTTCCTAGAGAATGTGTGTGAATGTGTTTGCTTAATACTGATATCGGCACATTGTTTCTATGGTTTGTAACATTTTGTTACTAACCTGTCAACTTTTTCCGTTTAGCCTAAGCTACTTTACAAATCTGTAAGTTTCAAATAACAACAACAAAAATAACATAAAAATGAAAAATTCCTACGAAGTGACATTAAATGACAAACACACAATGTAGTTCACAAATATACTTTATAAAAAAAGTTAAAAATCGATCAAATTTGCCAGTGACAGCTTACACTCAAAGCACTATGGGATGAGACATTTTTCGGGTTCTTAGAAAATTTTCTTCAAATTGTTATGTGCAAAGCCTATTTCATAAATAAAAAAATGAAAATAAGCGAAAAATGTTTATAATCAATTTTTGGTAAATAGAAAGTTTAAAAAGTTGTCTTAAAAACAGAACAGACTATTCAAAACCCGCTTTATTCATAAATTGAACTATTTTTAAAATTGCTCTTACAAGTCGGGTTCAAATGTGGTTTTATTTAAAATACCGAATAACGAAATACATATTAATTAAAGAATTAAAGATTTTTATTAAAAAAGATTAACTATATAATTTCTGATTAACACTTTCATTTGTGTTATTTATAAATGTTAAAATACCTAGCAAAAAAATGTTAATTTGGAAGCAGTAAATGTGACTAGTGCATACCTACTGCTACTTTAATTGCCCTTTGAAACTATTCGCTTGCAAAAATGATAAGCAAAATAATATGTTCAGCGGTTTCTTCAAAATTTATTTAACAGTTTTTGCTTTAAAAAACCAAAATAAACATATTTAGTCTTACAAGTCAAAACTGATTGGTTTTGTTGCTGGTGTGTGTTGTTTTGTGTTGCAAGGTAAGAAGCACTCGATCAGATGTAACTGTTTTATTGTTTTTAGAGTACAAGCGCTTTGCATATCTTAACAATAAAACTGGGTTTTCTATATTATTAAAATCCTGCGAACATTTTAAAGACTTTGCTTTTTTTTTAATATTCTGCCAGATAATTTTTTTTTTATTATTTTCTTTATTTTAAAACGTGTGAAATATATAAAATCTAGCAAGCTTAATAGATTTGTTAATACGATTTAAATTTGGTAGGAATATACAATGTATATTATCCGACCGAAGTCAAATTTGGCTAATTTGGCAACTTATTTGATGTCAAAGAAAAATTTCTTAAAACCTGATTGTTGCCTGGTGATTAGGTAAAAAAATTTAATAAATTAATTTTACTATTTGATTGACAAAATTGTTCATTTTTTTAAACTTAGCTACATAAAAAGATTCCTTCGCAGCATTTACACATGCAAGTAACTGTTTGAAAAGTATAATACACATTCACACAACTTTGAAACTTTTCGCTCTTCTGGTAAGAGAATTTGAAAGGCAGTGATTTTTTTTGTTAGTAATAGTAGAAGATAAAACAGTGTTGCCCAATAACAAGTTTTATTTATATGTAATTGTGATTTTAAAAAATACAAGGGAAAGCATACAAAAATTTCTTGAAAACAACTGGAAATTTTATTTCACACTTTTTTATAATTAATACCATCTGTTTCCTCTAAAGCTTTAACATAAAACCTTTTATGTATCGGGGGAAACCTCCCTTTACCAACAAACTTATGCTCACGATAAAAAATGCATTTGCTAAGCAAAAGTATAGGAAAACTTAAAAAAAGTTAAAAAAGTAAAATTTTTCAGAGGTAGGGTTAGTTCTTCTTAGGAATACTTTTTTCCCCTTGATCCGATTTTTCTTATTTTCAAGCTTTGCCAGCCTATAACACATATTTCTGCCAAGTTTTATAAATCTAGGAGCACTCAATAACATTTAAGAAGCAATATAAGCTAAAAAAAGTGATGTCCGGCAAGATTGGCAAAATACCCCTATGTGCGACATAAGAAAAATGAAGTTTAACTTAACTGTGTAAATACTTAAGCAACTTGTAAGACTTTCGACATTTTCATTTATAATATATAAGTAGAGAAAAAGTACCTCCATGCGTTAATGGAGGGTTAAACATACCCTATAATACATACCTATATGTAAATATATACCTTATATACGAGAGCAATGTATTAAATATTCATTTATTATTTTAAAAAAATGTATTTTCTAAGTATTCAGAAAAATCAGTCACAGGAACTTCTATACATAAAACAAAAGGTTTTAAACTGTTTTTTTATTTAAAGTATAAGGTATTATTTAAATGTGTTTTATTTCTTTCTTAAGCTAGTGTCTTAAAATGTCTTTGCCTAACATATCTAAAAGTCCAACATCTGTTAGTTCCCCATAGGGACATTTAAAATTAACCTTTTGATAACGATTATAGGCATTTTTCTTTTGCTAATTTATTAATCCCATTGTGCTACATTCGTTGCACCAGCGAGTTAGTGAACAGAAGTACAACAAATGGAAAGCATCGGTAGGGAAGTAACATTTTTAAGAAGCTCAAGTGGTAGATGTTGGTGTTTTTTTAATTTTTTTTCTTGTTTTTCTATTTAAAGACTAAAGGTAGCAGCCAGGTTAGTTTTATTTGGCTTATTGTTGAAAGAATTTTTTCTTGTTTTTCTTGTTTTGAAATTATTGTATTTTTTCTTCATAACGATTAAAACAGCAAAAATAAACCTTATATCTATGGCGGTGTAATTTTTTTTAGTCTGGTTGGTGCTCTGCTTTGTTCTATTCTGTTCTGTGCTGCTGTGTATGTTTATTTATTATTATTATTTTTTTTTGCTTTCAAGTTCTTTCTCTTTCAAGTGTTTTCGTTGTGTTCTGCTTTTGTAGAATAAATGTCTGAGTTTGAATTTAACTGCATTGACATTTTTAAGTTCTCTCCCTTTTATATAAAAATTATTTCCACTTTTTGTTCTGTTTTTTTCTCTTTAATTTCCTTTTTGCATCCTTTTGGCCCCCTTTTTTGTTTTATATTGCATGAATGTTAAAGTAAGGGTTTACAATTAGTCTCAGTGGGATATTATTTCGTTTTTTCTCATTTTTAAATTTTTTGTTTATTTTTTTTTGTATTAGGAAAATGAAACTTTTTTAATTTAAGAACAGGAAAAAGTTTATGGTACGAAAATACAATAATTCTGAGAAAAAATTAAAAAGTATTAAACAATTGTTGTTGTTTTTCGCTATAAACATTAAATTGAAGAAGTTGTCAGCAGGCTAAGTATTTTTATAGGAAAAATAAGTAGAGAAGACGGCAGGGTATGAAAAAATAATAACGTTAATTCATTAGTTTGATGTAATAGAACCTTTGTAAGTCACTTTAGCTTATGAAGTTGAAAAATTTAATTTTAAAAAAACTTGGTCGATATGCTGCATTTTACTGGTGCTGATGCCAGGCTATCTGTAAACCATTTTTTAAAGAAAATGGTTTCTTAATTAAAAAACGCTAATCAAACTGAATGAGAGTTCTTACAAATTCCAAAAACTTTTAAAATCAAAAAAAAAACTTTTTTATTATATTTTGTTTTTCTTTCCTATAAATTTGTTTTTCTTTCCTTTAGAAAAAAATTGGCAGCAAAATTAAAATTGAAAAAACAAAAATTTGCAAAGCTTGTTTTCTAACTTTTTTTTATACATAAAAGCGTATACATATTTTTAACTTCATTTAAATATATATTAGTCATTCGTTTTTTTTTTTGAAGTGTACGTTAAACATTACAAATGATTTTGCAATACAATTATAAAAGGGTTACCCTTTAAAATTGAACGCCGCATGCATAATGAGAGGTGTACTTACTTTTAATAATAACATTTACTAACTGATTTAAAAAAAAACACGGACAAATTATGATTAAAAAATTTTTTTTATTTAAAAAACAGAAACAGAGTATTAAACTTATATTTTAAAGAAATCTCAAAATTACTGAGTTTGGCCATTACAATTTACAGTTCGCCAAAATGTTATTCATAAATAATCCTATGCAATCAAGTCACAGTACGTTCCAGAGAACATATTTTAAAAAATTTTATATTAAGGACACAGAGTTCTATGTTTAAAAGGGAAAAATATTAGATTTATTAACAAGTTTAGAAAGCCTTTAAAAATACATCATTTGGCAAAACAATCACTAATCTTGTATTACAGCTTACAGTGAGTAATATGTTTCACAATTTTAAGATGAAGCAACACTTAAATCAAAAAAATCACATATATTCTTAAAGTTAAATCCGAAAATTGATGTGTGAAAAATATCATTTAAAGAATTAAAAACACAGCTTAAAAGAAAATATGTTAAAATAAAGGAAACTTAACGATTTTTTTTAAATATTTATAAATTTGAAATTAATGACAAATATTAGTAAATAAAAAATTTATAAAAAATTATTTGAATGTTAATTGCATTAGAAAAATTCTTATATTTGGTCAAATTTGACTGAACACTCTTCTGTATGACTAATGAAATTTTCAATGTAAATAAATATTTTTACCAGTAACCAGCCAATTTTGATCGACCAAACATTTTTGTAATTTTATAGTAAATAGAACCATAAGTAAAAAAGGAACGGTCAGTATATTTTGAAATCAATTATTGTCATTTTTGTTTTTAACAATCATATATAATTTATTGTTTATATAGATATGTACATATGTATATATGTTTAAATTCAGCCTTTTGTGGAGGAAAAAAATAAAACCAATTCAGCATTTATTCAAGTGAAATGAACATTTAAATAAATATTTTTTATGAGCAATAATATTTTATGCAAGACAAAAAAAATTTTGAAAAAAAGAAGACGAAAAAGGAAATAAATTTTACATTTACATTTACATTTAAACAATAAAATGCATTAAATATTACAATTATCTGGAGAGTCCATCTAAAATGTAGATTTATTTTTGCCACTATGTACATATGCATATGTTAAGTGGGGCAATAAAGAAACTAAATCAGTGAAGGATCGTTAAAATGAATATAACTACCAACTATAACGGCAAATCATGATTTTTTTTATATCTAAAATGTATGAAGCAAACCAAACTAAAATATCAACAACAACTTGTAACTAAGCCGCAAATGGACACACTCAGTAAATAACATACAGAAAATGGTTAAAAAAATAGAAAAAAAAGAAACATAACTATAACAATAACAAACAAAAACAGCAACAATAGTAAAAATTAAATACATTCATGCAGTCAGTCGTTTAAGAAATATCAATATAGTATGTGAGTTTGTGCTTAACTTTAATCTACATACTCATACATACACATCTGCATGTATTTGCTTCATTTGTGCTGATAGATAAAATTGTTGTTAGTCAGCGGGAATCTTTTTAGCACCAGTGAAAAAGAAATAAAAATTAAAACTAAATCTGAGATTTGTGTAGCTTGGTAGATGACTGACTGACTAAATAGTTGTTTAACACTAAGACCGGCAAAGGGAGAGAAAAATAGAGAGAAATGAAAACAAAATTACGACAAAAACTATAGATAGCATACGAGGACATAAATAAATAAATAAAAAAAATTGATGATAAATAACATAAATTGTAAATAGATGCTAAACGATGATTAAAATGCTTTAAGTAAGCAAAATATTTACTCGTATGGAAATGTAAACGAAAATTAAGATTTTTTTACCAAAAGACAATATAAAAATATGTATGCCGGATATACTGATACAAATGTTTTTATTTTAAGACCAATTATAAACATTAGAGTGAAAATGGTTTATATGAAAAAAATTAATGTTTGAAATTTGAGGGGTGCCGGCCGCAATATTGTGACACTAGGTCAAAAGCTTCAGTGCTGAAAATTTGAGCCAAATCGGACAACGTTTAATGGGCTCGCATCGCGATTTTAAAACTCGTTAACTTTCCACATTATTTTACAAAATATGTAGATTTAATTATTTTAATAAAAAGTACATTAAAAATTTTTTTGGAAATTAACCTTAATATCTTCTTCAGGTCAAAATGTTCCACAAATATCAGATATATGCCAAATTTAATATTTATATGAAATAAATATCTGAAACCCATTAAGTTTCTACATTAAGTATTTTATAAAAAGAGGTCGATTTTATTATTTTAATAATAAAAAATTAATAACTTCTTTTGTTTAAATATATGAACTGCAAAAAAAAAAATATCTTAAAATTTTTTAACTCAAGTTTGTGAAGTTTATATTGACCCAAAATATGTCATATAGTTCATTTAATTTTTTTAAATAATAAAGAATATTAAAGTATTTAGAGATAATACAGTTTATAAAGTTTATAGCTTTTTAACAACTTTAGGTCATGTGTTGTTACGATACAACTAAGATAAAGGTGAGTCTAAAATAACTTCCCAGCAACAACTCTACTTATCTAGTAAGTTAGTAAGTAACACTGGATAATGTAAAACACTCGTTTTTATTTGGGTGAATAACTTTTTATTATAGCCTTCACACATGTGGCAATATATGGCAATATGTGGCACAACGGTTTGGTTTAATTTCTAATAACTTTTCATTCCAGTGTCGAGATACATATATTTTTTATTTAAAATAATATGAATTTTTCCCGCAAAGAAATTCTGCACAATTTTTTTTTGAAAAATCTAAATCTTTATAATAAAAAGACTAGAACTAGGACCATGTATTGCATAACTTACAAAATATTTTATAAAAAATTCTTAAATATGCTTGCTTGCATATGAAAAAATTATTTAAGTAAAATCAACTGTAAATGCAACTTAAAACAAATGAATGTGATGAAATTTCTTCGAAATGATATGGTGTTAAATTGAACACCGGTCGACTAGTTTTGCAATTAAATGTTTTTCAATTATCATGGTTTAAATTTTTTTTATTACAACCGATTTTGTTTATTTTATTTAGGCTTAAGTATTTTTTTAATTTCTTACTTATTGTTACTCATTAATCGGTATTTTTAGTGTTGGATCTAAATATGATATAATTTGCCCACTTAAGAAAAAAGAATATGATAACTTTAACAAAGACACATGCACACTAGTGGTTTGATGTTGTAATTTAAATTAACTGGAAATTTTAACTTTAACAAAAAATCAATATTAGACGTAAATACTTTCCCAGGCAGTTATTTTTTTATTATTTTACTTTTAAACTGCTTTTCCATTGGAAAATGACTTTTCTGAATACTTTTTGAATATACTACAGTCAGTGACTGGTATAATATTCTGATATTATGTACATATGTATAGAAACCTGAATACCTATCTACGTGTGAGAGTAATTATTAAATTATTTCCGCATAATAAAGCATTACTCAATAAATGCCATTTACATACATTTTCTTTAAACATACATTTTATTTCAACATTTTTGTTGAATTTTTTTCTTTTACAAAATGATTATTTTATTTGTATTATTGCTGCTTTTGTTCTTATCAAATATGTTTGTAAAGTGCATAGGGAAATAAAAAAAAAATGCATATATGAACATATGCATAACTTATTTTATAATCTGTACTATTCATTCATTTATTTTGAAACATGAGTGTATGTATATGTATATGTAAGTGTAAGGTGCAAGGCATTCTTTCACATTTTTTTACTTACTCACACATTAAATCATTCATTCATTGTGGAAATTTTACAGGATGCAGTGACATTGTCAATAAGCATCAATAAAATTTGTATACATAAAAACATTTTTCTCGCATTTTGTCATCAACATCATGCAGTTTCTTTCGCCTTCAACCTTTTATTGTTGGCAACATAAAAGTCCTTGTCATTGCCATCATCGTTGTGTGTCATTATTTTCCATGCCACACCGAGCCATAGAATTACAATAAATAATTTACTTTTTTATCTTTCACATAAATTTGCTGGTTATTTGTCAGTTTTATTTAGGCGATGTTCGCATTAAAAATTATATAAAAATTAAAAAAAGTATATAAATAGTGCAGCTTTAAAGTAGTACAATAAGTTAAATGAACACTAAAAAAGTTTTATTAAGAACCAACAGAAAATCTGCCGAATTTTTTTACGCTCTTTAAAGGTCCTTAGGGGGTTACAAGAAATATTTTAAGGTATTTTGAAGGTTGACATTTTAGGAATATATTTTCCAGTAATTCCTAGTTGGAACATACGGCCGTACATTTTACAAAAATAAAAATATTTTTCCATTGATTTCAATTTTGTTAGTTTCATTCAATAAATTTTCGTATTGGATTAAACCCGTATGTATATGTTTAAAAAAATTTTTTTTTCATACTGTGCACTATATTAGATAACTGATCCATCAACACGAGCTATATAAGAATTTAATTTTCGACAAAAATTGCTGTTTTGTTTATACAACAATATTTCCATTTTGATAGTTAGTAGCCGAAGTAATATAGGAAAAATGAGAAGCGAATAGGAGGCATTTGTTATATAATTTTATAAATAAAGTAATCCTTTTGTCGAATTCATACATAAATTGTAAGGTATTCGACTCTAAAGTATCTCTATTTATGTGTTTTCTTTTTATGGACGGTGCCACACCCCTTTTAGATAACTAATTCATCAACACGCGCTATATAAGAATTTATTTTTTGGCAAAAATTGCTGTTTTGTTTATACAACAATATTTCCATATAAAAAATTCCCAAGTTTTAAAACTCATTCACCAGAAATTAAGAAAATTAAGGGGAACCACACAAAAATATTTGAAAGCCCAGTACATACATATACGTACATTAATATGTATGTTAATAAATACACTTTAGATATTGACTATCACGGACTAAAATAAATACAGTTTAAAAAAAAGCAACACCCCGAATCCACAGCTTTTGATAGTAAGTAGCCAAGATAATATAGGAAAAATACATTTTTATCGAATTCGTACATAAATTGCAAGGTATCCGACTCTAAAATATCTCTCTATAATATTGCCGTTATCAAGTGATGCGATCACATACGTGGACCTTTTCATTTTTATATACTTATAAATAGATTTGTAATAGTTAGTGTTTAAACCGAATTTTAATTTTAATTTAATATATTTAACAGCATTTTCATAATTGCTTTTAGTTTTACGTTCACTATTTTTAATTAATTAAACGTTCAGTATCTAATCAATAAAATAATTTCGATTGTTTTTAGTGTTTTTTTCTTGGAAAAATACTAAATTTTATTCTTAATATATAAATTCATGCAATTCCAAAACAAAAGAGAAACATTAAAATTTCGTGCTTGGATTAACAATAATTTTTGTTTGTAGTTTTTAAAGAGAATTAATTATTCCCTGAATCACTCATTCAGCCAATCATTAAAAATCTCACGGCATGCCATATCGAAATATTGATAACAAAAATAGCAGCAGCGAACAATAACAAAAAAAAAAGCAAATAAGAATGCAATATTTGGCCGTTGCGAATTTAAAATATCCTCTGATAACTTTAGGCTAAACAATGAGTTGTAAGGACTAAATAAATAAAAAAATGTATCAAAATTTATTATTAAAAAAATTATTTATTTATTGATATGTTGATAATTCGTCGTTCGTAAATTATTGTGTTCTATACCGCAAAATAGCAAAAATTAAGATAAGACATATTTTTGGGCAAAGTTTTTGAGATCTGTCGATCTGTGTAATCAGTTTTTTTTTATCATTTATAGTTTTCGAAATATAAGACATCGACTTTGTGCTATACTACACTTTAGTTAAAAGCTCCGTTAGCTATTGTGTTCAATATGTATAAAATCTAATAAAAAATAATAATAAATAAAAAAAAACACAAACTATAGAACTTTCTTTGGTAAAAAGATCGCAAACATTTTTTCGGTTTACTTTTTTGTAGTTGACAATTAAACTTTTAACATTGATTTTCCAAAAAAACATTTTTTTTTCATATATATAGAACACAATAATTTACGAACGACGATTTGTGTTTTAAAAAGTTAGCAAATAGCCAATTTATCAACAATATTTTAATTATTTTGTAATACTAATTATTTTCAGATTTTTTTTTATAAATAAAATACATAATTAAATCTTATAAAAATTTATTAATAGTTTGACCCTTAGAATGTGTCCCACAGACAGACGGACAAGAAAACGAATAGATAGACCAAGAAAGTCAAACGAACCAAGAATATTAATACTATAAAGTATTAATTAATGCTATTTTATATTTTTGTAAATGAATGCATTAATTCAAATTATAAACACGTTTGGAATCTATTTATGTGTAATGTGTGGTTTTGCTTATTATGAAGGCGAGCAACGCCAAAATAGTGATAGCTAGAAAGCCGCTCTTGATAAGAAATTAAAAAAAAAACAAAGCTAGTGAGCTTCTTTTGAGTTTGGTTTGATTCTGAATTTTTATTGATCGTTTAACTTCTATTTATACAACCTTATATTTTTTAATTAATATTAATATTATTACAAATTGTCCCATCTAATTTACTACAATTATTAACAAAGCATGATCAATACACTACAAAACCCAGCAAAAACTTGCATTGCTTTGTAATGAAATAAAATTATAAAATACAGTAGTTGCACTACTTGCCTTTTGGCATTTTAACTTATCACTTTAACACAGCGATGTTATTGGAGGCAAGTACTTATCCCGGTCCCTTACAAATAGAGATTTAAATAAGTCACTTACAAGTAGGGATTTTGTGAAGTCTTTACTTTATTGTCATTAAGTAACTTCCTACTATTAACAAATAAAGCTGCCCTTTAGATTATAAATCAGGAATTATATGACTCAATATTTTTAAAATATTATATAAAACTATTTGCTTTTAATGAAAAAATATCCAATTGAACTCATTATCAATAATGTATTATATACGGCTTTCTGAGAACGAAACTAAAGCTTTACTTCTTAACATTACGTTTTAAAGAAACACTTAGAAAAACCCTTAGAGTCGATTCACAAAACGTCATGAAAATCATAAACTAATGTCGGAAATATAACTACTTATACCCTAAGTTTGTTTTAACAAATGAGAATTATAACAACAAATTTCAGCGGCTCGTAACAACTTGTTTAACCAAAGTGTATGCAGCTTTTATTTTGTGATAAGTAAACTACTTTCTTGTAATGCAGACGGTATGGTATACTCACTGAAAAGTGTGTTATTGAGTAAGAACAAGTCATTACCCAGTTTTTGATGGGTATATATTTTATTGGGTCTTAGATCAATAATTTTTTATGTTACACATGAAATGAAAAACTTCTGCATAAAAACGAATGAAAAAAATCAACAACAAGCGAGTAAAAAACATATGTATATTGTTTGTTTTTAACAATTTTCGGCTAAAAATGTTTTTCCCAAAAAATATTTTATATATAAAGTACGCTTAACAGAAATTATTTTCGTGCCATTCTTTTTTTTCACACAATAATGGAAAATGTTTAAGCGAAAAAAGAAATATAATAAATTTTTTGTATATTTTAAGGCACGTGAAGACCTTAATTTTTATGATGACATTAAAAAATAAGAGATTAAATTTAGAGCAAAATATAGGTTAAAACAAGTGCTGCCACTAGGTATATATATATGTATATATAGGGTGTCCCAAAAACATGCTTCAAATTGGTCGCTATTTGTGGGGCCAAATACAAAAAGAAAAAAACATGTAAAAGCTGACAGTTTAGGGTTAAAAAGATGGTGGAGATGATGGAGCAATATTTAAAAACTAAAAGAAGCAATAAAAAACATTTTTAAAAAATGGTCATAGACCAAGTAGGTCATTTGTTTAAAATGTTTTTACATACATAACCATATTTTCTAAACTTTACGTTTTAAATAAAAAAAATTGTTTTCGATTCAATTTAAAATTTTGCATAAGATTTTGGAAACTCTATACAAAAAACATACAAGAACAACAGCAAATAAGCAAAATATAGAAGAAGGAAAAACAACAATAGTAGATTTAATGCTTAAGGCCAATTTGTATAAAAAAGTCTCCTTAAAAGAGTCAAGTCTTTTAGTTCTACATTATTTATTTATTTAGGAAATGTGTTGTTATTTCATGAGTTTTTCTTCTGTGTTATTGTCAAATCACTTTTTTTTAATAATTTAATATTATACATGTACAATATTTGTTTTAGTTTAAGATTGAGTTAACACAAGTTTTAGTATTATTTAAAAAAAAAGGTTTTTGTAATATCTTGAACAAAAAGTTTTTAATTAGATTTTAAAATTATTATCGCTTCGTTTAGTTAGTTAGCTTTTTTTCTTAAGTTTTTATTATTTTGTTTTTTTGACTTCATTACTACTTAATGCGCCTTAGTTAATGCTTTATGGTTAATAGAAAGGAAATCAAAACTTGTGAGTGAAATGGTAATAAAACCGTAGCTGATTTTAGAAATGAATTTCACTCGGCTGGACTGTATCAATCGACAGAATCATAAAATGTTAGGACTTTGAAATTCTAGCTTATATTTGCCATTTGGCCAGCGCTGTAATAAACATACCTTTTTCTTTATATATGTATCATCCTTATTATGAATATTTTTTAAATAAATTAAGCACATTTTTAAAAAAACTTAGTAAGTAATTTATTATTTGAACGATTACACAAACTATATACAAACAACCATTTTTAAGGAACTTATTCCTTTCCAACTGGCAATCTTTTCAGGTTAAAAACATTTGGTATAATTGTTGTTG
>NDXZ01014329.1:0-12032 GCA_003055125.1 Paykullia maculata
CGTGACCATACTCAACCATGCTTTTTCTCTGGGTGCAATTAATATATTATTAGAAGCACAAGCACAAACAATATTCCACAAATAAATAAAAAATGGATATTCGTATATCTCTGAAGCGATAACTAATAAAACTATTTTGTTACTAATAAGTTTACAAAGTAACTGGTGCATGTAAAAAGAAACATGACAATTATTTGCAATTTTTGCGGCAAAGGACTCAGACACAGAGCAGCACATAGAAATCAGTTGTGAAGGAATAGTGCTTGTAAGTGTTAGACTTTTTTTCTATTTCTTTATATAAACCACAACATTGATTTATTGCTATTAAATTAGAAGTTTCCCTAACACTATTAATCAATTAAACAACTATAAATGCTATAGGATTTCTTTGAAATAGAAGGGGATTTATAGCAGTTAAAAGAAAAAAATGGTCTGTGCAGTGGCTTGGTTAATTGATAATATTTTAGCTCTCATATTATTGATTTAAATAATCTTTTACAACCAAAAAATTGCTCAAAGCGACAGCAAAGAATCAGACTACATTTAACATTATACTGTTAAATAGTTAAAAATTAAATAATGATATAATTAACTATAATATATAAGTCATTTTTCATTTTGCCCCTTTTCATTATCAAACTGTTTGGAAAATTAAAAAGAGTTTAAGTTAATTTGAATTGATTTGCTTCTATCTGGCTGTTAGAATGTTTTCATAGACAAACATACATAGATAAATCGACTTAAAAGGAAGTGAAAATGACAACAAAAAAAAAGACATTTTATAAGGTCTCATAGGAATATTTTTAACACACATGGAATAAAAATTGTTATATATCCTCTTTTGCCACTGGTACTGGAGAGTAAATAAGTTTGTTTCTGTTAAGCGACACAAGAAGTTTTGGATTTTTGCAGCCTTTAGGGCCATTTAAATTAATAATAATATCTAAACCTTACTTCAAATATATGTTAAAAATAAGTGCGGCTTTAATATATAAATGTCTTTACCATGAACTTTAACTTATTACGATCATAGCGAACTACCTCAGTGTTCTATGTAAGATATTTGACTAGAGACTTTAATTATTTTCTTCTATATTTTTCTCTCTCTACAATTTCAAACAAAATAATTTCAAGCCCCTGATGTGTACTTAAAATTTTCGGTTAATGACTAAATCCATTTCTTACAACACATAACAACACTTAAACGCACTGTATGCGTTTGAAGCCTAAATACATTAATGAATTTTTCCTTCGTTTATCCTGTTGGTTACTCATTTTGCACAAAACTTATATGAAACACATGCAAAATGAGTGTATCTGTCTGCACATCAATTACATGTTATCTTTTCGAAAATATAGTTGTTTTATGTATATACTTTGCTGTTATATAGTTTGGAATATAACTTTTTTCTTTTAATTTTTGTGATGTTTTGTTTTGCTTTAAATTAATGTTCTCTTGGCCATTTCTATATTAGATTTTGCCAGATTCAGGGAGGACACAGCATTATTCTCTAATTTATATCGTCCCCCTCTCTGCCGACCATCTTGTTTTCTTCTCGCCTGATGAGTGTGTAACGTCATCAAAGTGTTACAATATACATACTTTGGTTATTATAGTCAGTCTTATCGTCTTAATTGCTTTAGGGAATTGTTTTTCAACTAACATATCCACATACAAACGCAAAATGTACACTTAATAACAAACATTTACTGACACAAACGCAATACAAACAAACTTACACTTCGTTAAGTTCATTTCATTTTAAGTTCAGTTGTAATCATTGTGTTATGGTCCTTAGCCCATCAAAATGGCAGCAAACTTCAAGAAGACTGTTTTTCTAATGGTCTGACATAGAGCAGAAGTCAGGATATTTTTACCATTATGTCTTTTCTTTAGACCATTGCTAATTTAATAGCTGATACATTTTCCTAACATTTATAGTCGTCGTTATTAGCTGCAGCAATTCAAGGATTTTTGTAATAAACGAATAAAAATCTTTTTGTAAGAATATGTGTGTGCGTTCATGGAAGTATGTATGTACAGTAGAAGATATGGTGCCGGTAATTACAATCCTAGGCAAAAATGTCCTTAAGATATACATAAAAAAAATAAAAAAAAACAATATACAAGATATACTTTCATAGGTCGTTGAAATGTTTTACTAACTTGTGCCTTTCATATAACTTAATTCGACCTCCTGTCATTATAGTTTGTCTTTTAATAACATAATTGACACACAGGCATACGAAAACTGTTAGTAATTACGATGATATTGTCCTGTTCATGCATGTGTTGTTATGTGTGTCTGCAAGTCTGTAATTAAGAAAATTATATAAACTGTTTGTTATTAAATAACTTTTTTGTATATGTTTTTATTTATTTTTTTTGGTGTGTTATAGTTGTTGACAGGAATGGAGGATGCATATATTTTATGTACTACTTTTTGTCATTTTGAATTAAAATCAATATTATTGTTTTAAATTAATTATGTAAAATATACCCTATGTTTAAATATTAATAAGACTTAAGACAGTCTAGCAATGTCAGTGGTTCTGTCAATCGATTTTTAAATTGATGTCTAAAAGTCTTCGCCAGCAGTTCTGGCAGGTAAAATATAATGTTGATGTTTTTTTTTATATAAACCAATTCTCAATATTTCAGTGATAATACTTTATTACATCTAAGTCAAATTAACAAAACTTCTTTTTATTTGATTTCCTTTATTAATCTAACCAAAAATTACTACTCTAGATGCTTTTTGATCAGAAATCCGTCATCGCAGGTAATACCGCTCATCCATAGAGAAAATATCCTGATGGAAGATTTTTGCTTACTCTCTGTTTGAGTCACCTAGATTTTTCGAAAAAACGATCTAAAAGGCTGAAGACAAAATGGTAATTACTATTTATGTTGTAGCCAAGTTTTTTGTTTTGTGCCTGAACAAAAATTTTGTTCGAACAATTTTTTTTTTGTATTGAATTTGACGTCTCTCTTTTTAAAACTCAATATAAAAAAAATTTTGTCCGCACAAAATTTTTGTTCAGACACAATGAGTGAATTCGGCTTAGTCGACTTTTTATTCGCAAAGAAATTTTTAAAGTTTTACTCACTTAAAGTTATTTCGTAAAGTTGGTTCTCATTTAATTTACCCATAAACGAGGAAACTCTAAATACTATGTGTAGACCAATTTTAAAATCCAAGGCTTTTCAATAAATCCTTCAAGCAATCCGTCAAGGATTGTTTTACAATTTCAGACACATTATATAAAATATCTTCAAAAGTTCTCCAAAAACTAATTGAATCAACATTAATGACTAATTTTTGCAAGGAAAACAAGTAGCTCTTTTTCAAAATATTACCGCGAAACCAAACCCGAATATAAGGTGTAGCGTTGATAAGTGTGAAGAGTAAAAAACTGGGCAAAAACTGTGCGTAATTTGATGGCAGCATTAATGGCACTATAACGAAAAATTAAAAGTTAATAAGACACGATATATGCATCTGTTTTTCTTTAATATGCAATGTGAAAGTTGAGATTAAAGAAATTTTTAACAATACGCTGGATTGTTTAAAAAGAGGTTAATTAGAAAATACAGTTCAAGAGATAATGATTTAAAACCCTACAAAAATAATTTTAAATGCAGACTATACAAATTTATCCGGGGCCGAATTTCACATTCAAAAACAAACAAATTTCCAAAGTTCCAATTAGAGTTTCAATACCTAAAGCAAAGAAAACTCGCATTTTCAAGTCCAATTTTGATCGTTATTAAATTTGAGAAATTGGTCCCAGGTGGTTTTCTTTATTGTATATTTAAAATCGTGAGCAAAGGGAGCCATGTTAGAACTTTCCATTAATGCAGGAAATGTTAATGTATATGTACAAAGAAGAAATCTCGAAAACTCTAAATATTTGCGTTTATGTTTTATTATTTCAAACAATATTATTTATTTGCTTTTTTTACAATAAAATGTAAAACTTAAAAATATCCAAAAATAACAGCAATTTTGTTTCATATTTTTATTACATTCAATAACTTGGAACACACATATACATATATATCAACATATACATATATGTATGTACTTTTTTAGGTTAAAAACCTTATAAAAAAACTACATCCGCTTAAAACAGCGGAAATGTTACATTCATACGTACGAGCTGTTGTAAATTTTTTTTTTTTTTTGGCAAAAATTTTATTTATTTTATTTTTGTTGGTTGTTGTTTTTTTTTATATATATTTAAAATTCTGGTAAATATTTTAAAGAGGACAGTTTTTTCGTGTAATTTGGTTTAAGCTTTTTTTTGTACAAAAAATAAAAAAACATTGGCACGCTTTAATTGTGGTTTTTCGTATGCATAAGGATTAACAAAACCTACAAAAGGCATGGTAACTTGGTAAAATAGATTTTCGTATTTTACATATAAATACCAGTTATGCCAGTTATGTATGTAAACAAAAAAATTTGTGGCTTTAATAAAAAAAAATATATATATTTTTTAAATTCCTATAAACAAAGGCCATAATTGGAAAGTTTTCTATGGTAAAAAGTTACACCTGTTTAAACTGTTGGAGTTGGATTTAATTTGATTAAATGATTTAAATATTAATTTTTACGGCAAAAATTATGTTGTATTAAAAGATAATTTGCTTTGTTCTGAAAATTATTGAGAGATGTTTTTTCTCTTTCATTAAATCTTACAACTTTTTATATGTGCTTACAAAGGGCGAAAAAGATTTTTGCATCCAATATTATATGCACATTTAATAAATAAAAAAATAAAAACACAATCTTAAATATTCTTAATGAACAAAAAAGTCAGTAGTAGGTGTGTTGCCATTTAGCTTTAAAATGGCCACACATCAAACTGACTCATTACACCGCGTTACAAAAACGAGCTTTTGTTATGTCCTATGAACCAAATATACTTTTTCGGAAAGGGGAGAAAAAATAAAAATATACGTGTATCGGCGATTTTCATGTACACGTCAGAATTTTTTTTTTTTATGTATGTAATAAAGTATAAAGCTCGTAGTGTCCGTCTGTCCGCCTATCATTACTTGCATATTTTTCATTTATATATTTATATATATTTATTTATTAAAAATACTGCACCGATATTAAAAACTATTTATACTCGGTAGATACATTTAATTTAGGTTTAGTGATATATTATCCTTCTGCGGCAATATAAACATCAGCACAAACTTATAGTTGGCAACCCACCTTTTGCAAACAAGTTCTTTAAAAAACAAGTAAGATCGTTATATTTAGCTGAGCCAAATCTTATATGGCCTTTACCATGTGTGGCTCATTTATCTTTATCAATAATTTTTTTGTGTAAAAAAAAATAAAAGGGGCAGTCGTCTCTTTTTGCTTATATCTCAGCCGGTTATTGATGGATCTTGTCAGTTTTCAATAAAGATTTTTTCAAAAGTAATTCCAAAAGTTTGATACCACATACAGCCCTAACTGACCTATGGGAGCTACGAAAACTTGATTTGAACCAACACACGGACAGACGGTTAGACTGACAGACGGATATGGCTCTATCGACTCCATTATCTTTATAGGGTCGCAAATAAATATTGTAGAAATTACAAATGGAATGACAAACTTAATATACCAATGCCAACTGTAGTGAAGGGTATAAAAATGAAGTTAAACTTTAAAACGAAACTTTTCAATTCATGATGTTTTATAACTTCGTCAATTCCAAACGTAAGATTTCATCGTATCCGACTACTATGAAAATGAATGTTGTTTTATATTTTAATGGTGCCGTTATTGCTTATTCTTTTGCTGATTTTTTTGCCTCAACATTTGCTAGAAAAACCTTTAAAAACACTACGTATCCGTATCCGTACAAAATTGCTACCACAACATCTATTAATATTTTATCATTTGATGTTAATACTGTCTTACAAAGCCTAAAATCTGTAAAATGATCTTTAATCCTGGTCTTGATGGCATTCCCAGCTGCATATTAAAAAATTGCGCAGATTTATTAGCTATTCCCATCACTCATATATTTTATAGTTCTTTGAAATTTGGCATATTTCCGCGTTGCTGGAAAAATTTATTTATTATTTGTTGTTCATAAATGATCTTCCAATGGCTATTCAGTGAAGTAACATTTGCATGTTTGCTGACGATGTTAAAATTTTTGCAAGGATCAAGGAAAATGGAGACAGTATTTATCTCCTAGCTGATTTGAATAGTTTCTATAATTGGTGTATTGGGATTCGAATGGAATTAAATCTCAAAATATGTAAATGATTTTCTGCAGATATTCACCAGCTGCAAATGTTTATTTTATACATGACTCGAAATTGGATGTGTTTTTGGATATTGGAATTCTCTTTGATGTAAAACTAAATTTCAACTCACTTATTATAATGACTGTAAATAAAGCAAATGGTGTTATATGCTTCTTTTCTTGAAGCGATGAGCCAAAGAATTTAGCGATCCTTATGTCACGAAAAATTTATTCACGTCGTTAGTAAGGCCAATACTAGAATACGGATCAGTAATTTGGCATCCCCAATATGCGGTGCATATAAATAAACTTGAATCCAAAATCAATTTCTGATATTTTGTCTTCATAATCTACGTTGGAACCCAAACACTAATCAACCGCCATATAAAAGCCGAGTGCTAAGCGGACTTCCTACATTAAAAATGCAAACAGCTGTTTTTAATATTGTATTTGTCCTTATTCTTATTAAAGGCAAAACAAATTCCATGTGTCTTCTAAGTTAAATATGCATCAACGTTCCAAACAGTCAGTTAAGATTTTATGAACCTTTATATTTAAAATTTCATAGATCCAACTACGTGAATTTTGATCCACTTCGAAGAGTTTGTGCAGATTTTAATATATTGCATGATCAAATTGATTTCTCTGATAATGTCGATGAATCTAGAAGAAAACTGATAGAGTATCTTAACACAGATCTAGCTACTTGACACTGTTTGTAGTATTTTGTTTATGTAATTGTATTGTTGTTATTTTGGATAGTGTTTAGCTGTATTTTATATGTAGCTTATTTAAATAAATAAATGATCTTCTAACTTATTTTATAACCAGGGTGATATTATTTAATACAATTACTTACAATAGGTGGTTATAAACTGAGGTTTGTCTAGCCTTTAATTGTGATTACCTAAGTAACCGATTTATCGAAGTTATTTGTTTTAATGTTTTTGACTGACTGGAAATGAAAATGATTATTACTACTTTACGATACTTCAAATAAAATTACTTTAAAAAAACTAAAGCTAAAGTAAAAGACGCCAGACAAATCATTAAATGCTTCTGTCTTAATGTCAAAAACATAAATATTTATGCTTATGCTGTGCTTAATCAAATGAAAATGATATTAATTTATATTGTTTACAATAAAAACTAATACATGTGTATATATTTATCTAATAAGATATTATATAAATAATGGCTTACATATCACATTATAATCTATTCATTTATAAAGTACTTGCTAGTCTGACACATGGTATGTTGTAGACATTGAAAATTATTTTTTCTTAAAAACGACTAGTCATTATCAAGTTTCTGTTATCTTTTTTTTTTAGGAAACAAAAATATTGGCAATAATTTTCAAACAATAGAATAAATATGATATGTATTCTTATATTATAATTTAAATCAAAAGGATAAGTTTTAATTCCCAATTTATTTAAATAATAAATAATACTTATAAAACAATTTATTGTTAGAAAAAAAATATATATGTATATTGGATTTGCTTCTTCTTCTTTTTTTAAAACAAATTTACCTTTTTCTGATTTCTATCATCTAAAATTTATTGCAGATTTGGCACAACAATAGCAGCTACCAAATGAGAAGACAACAAATTTAATGGGAGAATGAAAAAAAAAAAACGTACAATAAGCAATTGAACCCTAACAATAAATTTTTCAAATCCTTTGAGAGGCAAAGTGAAGCGTAAAAAATAATACGAAATCAACAACAAATTTACAAAATATTAACACTATAAATAAAATAAAACAAATGGTTTAAGCCTAGACAGAAGGCAAAGGAACAAATAGCAAAATCCAAAGTGGAGAGATAAAGAGGAAGAGATAACAATGAAAAAGTGGAAAGTGATAGAAGTTGAAAACAAACGAATGAAAAATAATATGAAATTACGATGCTTTTAACTAAACAAAAATCCAATATAAAAGGTTTTTGATATACTAAGAAAAAGACATGGCAAAATAAAATAATATTTATTGATAATTTGCTAAACGCGTTAAAATAACAACTCATTTAGTTTTATTTTTTGACTAAAAAAATTTTATATTTGATTTGACTTTTTGCTAAAACAAACGAATGTTTAAGTGTTGGCATTAAGATACAACGAAGTAGTCATAATATTAAAAAGGCAACAAACAACAGCAACTATAAAACAATAAAAACATTTAAATGAGGTCATAACTGTAAATACTCCCACTGCCATAACGACAAAATGACTTAAACGGAAATGGAAAAAGAATTGCCCTAAAATGTACACAAAGCAATTGATATGGGAAAAGGAAGCGTAAGAGTTAGAGGCAGACTAACGACGTCGTGATTGACAAAGTGAAAAATAAAAAGTTGCATTAAAATAAATTTGAAAAAAAAAGAAAATCTTTTTCTTAATGATATAAAAATATAAAAAATATAATAAAAAAACTGTAATTGAGAATTTAAACTATAAAAATATAAAATTACAATACAATTTTTTTTTTTTGCAAAAAGAATAAATCTAAAATGTTTTATAATTAAACAAGAACAAAGTAATAAAACAGTCATATAAAAATATCTGTCCGTCCGTCTTAATAGAAAATAGCATTAACAAAAATAAAGTGTTGCTGCAAAATAAAAATATTTAAGTAGAATTTGAAAAATCCAAACAAAACAAAAGAAAATTATCACAAAGTTAAGAAATAAACAAAAATATATTCAAAACAATTTTTATAATTCTTTGCAAAACAACAAACAATTTTTTTATGCATAATTCTCAGACAAAAAGGCGTCTTTAGGATATAAAAAGTTCAAGTGTGTCGCATCATAAAAAAAAAATCCAAGAGATAAAAGTGCTTTTTTCTTTAGGATATCGTTATATGAAACAAAAGCATAGTAAAAATAATAAGTAAATTTAATTTAAAAAAAAAAAAAATACATACGTATTAACAACAGTTTTATTAGTACGTTAGTACATGCAAACATACATTTTTTATGTAATTACTTTGTATATCTTAATTTCTATTTCTCTCCCTCTCTCTCATAATGCGTTGGCTATTTAATTAATGATCTAAGAGAGTTTTTTTTAAATGTGTAATTGTGTGTTCGTAAAGAAATAAAAAAACTAGGTCACCGAAAAACAGTTATTAAATTAATATTATTATTATTGTTACTATAATAATTATTTTTATTATTACGAAGCATTGTAATTAACATCAATTGTTAACGACACTCATCAGGAATCAAAAAAAAAAACGTGAATAAAACATAAAATATTATGATTCAAATTTGTAAAAGTCATCGTAAAACAGTTAGTTTAAAACACATCAAAATGCATTTGCAACAAATGCATTTATGGCACTATATTGCAGCAGCTGTATTTTATATGAGTATGGGTAAGTAAAATATTTTTGCATTAATCTTTTTATAAATGTATTTTGTAACAATGTTTTCTTTAAAACTTACTGTTTATGATAATGAATATTTTTTTATACAAATTAACTCATTTATTAAGTTTTAAAATACTTACAAACATATTTACTTAAGTTGCGATATTAAAAATTTATTTTGCCGATATTTTTATTTTCAATATTTGGACTTGGATTTTACTACACTAATAATATTCATCCACCTATTTAAATCCTTATCATTGACCAGTTATCTTAAAGGGTTGAATATATTGAAAGTATTTTATTTTTAATGAAATAACTAAAATAACTTAATACTTTTCTTATATATCAGTAAAGTGGTCAAACGGAGAAGAAACATGGTTTTTGTCGTTATAAGAAAATATAACCCAAAAACTTCTATTAGTAATGCCATTAAAAATAGACCAACAAGAAGGCAACAGCTTATCTTGTATAAGTATATGAAATAAAACTGTTTGCTCAGGAGTTTCATAAAGTTTTCATTTTAACATTTATGCTAGAAACTTGAATTACTCTTTTTATAAATGTATGTCCTTAATGAGGTAATTAAGAAAGCTCTATGAAAATTTTTCAAGATTCCATGTATCTTCATATCAACTTCAAGCATCCTTCTCACCAAGTTAAATCTCTCTTCAATTAAAGTTGCTAATAAAAACTGCAAATGGCACGCCTTTTATTTGGCAAATCGATCTTTAAAAAAAAAAAACTAGTGCGATTTATTAATTGTTTACAGGTTTTTTTTTGTAATAATTGTTATATTTGTTGTACAATATTATAACCCACACATTGGTACTCAAAACATAAACCCATCGCTTACATCCCATTGTCGCAAATATTCAGTGCACGTCTTTTATACAGTTTGTCTTTATTATTTACTTTATCTTTATTTATTATTTTATAGAAAAATCAAAATATTTCATTGTATTTTTTTTTGCATTTTTGTAAGTCCTTCAAAATAGAACGTGACAGAGGTTATTAGGATCATTAACATAATGTTTTAAATTGCTATCTATTATGAAATAATAAGATTATTTGTATCGATTTAAATAATGGTACTGGAATAAGAGTTAAACAATGGCATAAAATCCGTCCTTTAAAATTAAACAAACAAATAATTAAACCAGGTCGTGCATAGTTTCTTTGCAAAGCGAATAAATGACCTAAAAGAAGAAAACAGGAATAGTACTGTGTGCACTGTGTGTACACTGAAATAACCAGCTACGGTAATGTGCGTTCACAGCTAAAATTTGTTAAGCTTTTCTATATTTTGTAGAGTTTGTAATTTATATTCTTACAGATTTGTCAGGCAGATGTGACAATAGAAACTGGCTACACATAACTATGTATGTATAAAAAGGTGTAATTTAATACTTGATAATAACTACAAAGAGTAGCTGCGAGTTAAACAATTGCTTGTTGTTTAAACACATCTATCTGTCTGTATGAATGTGTTTATGTTTATATCTTTGTGCGTGTGTAAATAAAATAAGTGCAAAGACTTCAAAACTTTATAAAACAATTTTGCTAAAACTTTTAATCAAAATCCATTGTAGTATTTTCCCTTTTTATAGATAGGCTATAGTTTATAAATTTTTTTTATATTAATTAAGAAATAAAATTTTTTTTTCATTCTATTATTACTATTATTATTAATTTGTTTCTTGTTTATAAATAGATTTTTATTATAGTTTTCTAATATGATGGTATATTTTTTATACAATTTTTAACAACAGTTATTTAACTAAGTTTTCCCGATATATACAAATAGTTTGTAAGAGAGCTGTGTATATTACCACACGATATACATATGGATGTATGTATGAACTCATAAAATAAAATGCCATCAAAACCACAATTCGTGTTGACACGCACATTAAAGGCATCTACAAACATACGATAGCAACAACAAACAAATTTATATTAAAAACAACATTGTCAATGACAGTGTAAATAAAATGTAAAATTCTTTCGATAAACAAATAAAAACATTATAACAAAATTTTTACTGCCAATACAAAAAACTTGTAATTGTTAAATGTTTTATGGTTTTAATATATAAATATTAAAAATCACAAGCCCACACACATACACATAAACACATACATGCATACTTACTTACATATTTACCTTCACAATAGGTAAACACTTGAGTAAATAAATATGTATTTGTTTAGGAGCGCCTGTGTTAGTGTTAACAAGTGTATTGGAAAAATTTACCAATGTTATCAATTAGTTTCTAGAGAATTGTTGAACATGGTTAAAATTATTATTTTAACCACTATTTATTTTTGCGACAAGTGCTTTTAAAAATAAATAAAATGTTTATGGGTCAAGTAGTTTTATAGCAAAAAA
>NDXZ01014335.1:0-13929 GCA_003055125.1 Paykullia maculata
TTCGTGTATATGAAAATGCACACAATCAGTGCGTCGACGAAAATTCGTCATGCGTAACAAACTTGAAATAGGTTTTTTTCTATTTCTTACGCCGACTAACGACGAATAATTTGGTAGAGAGTGTCCATTTCTTTTTTCCTTTCTTTTTATTTTGTTATTTGTAACCGAACGAAAAATTCTTTGATTCATATTAAGTATTTTTTTTTATATATTAAAAAAATTGAAATGACGTACACAGCTGTTTTCGTCGTTCCAAATGTGTTTCAGTTGACAAATTTACGCAACGAATGTCAACATACGAATTCGTCGTTCGTCCCAATTGTGTTTACACCATAAGGCATGTCTTTTGGGGAATTTTAAAGAAAAAAATTTACGATTTTAAAGCAAAAAAAATTGTTTGTTTGTTTTTTTTACACAAAAATGATTATATTTGTGTGTGTTTGAAAACTTTTTACTAATATAAACACATAGATACACGTAGTGAAGGGTATATAAGATTCGACATAGCCGAATATAGCGCTCTTACTTGTTTTTGTTGTTGTTGTTATTAACAACTTTTATAAAATAATGAGTTTTTAAATATATCTTGAGTTTTATGTAAGTACATATATTTTTTCGTTTCCCGGGAAGCTAAAAAGTCCGGTAAATCCCAAACCCTAATGGCAACCGAACTTTAGTAGCGTTGCCAGCTTGCAACTACAATTCCACAGTTACCATTATCATTTAACTTAAAAAGTGAAGTTGACAGCTGCTAGTTGCCAGTTGCCTTCTGTAATAACATTTTTGGCAACTGACAACGCAACTGAAGTTCGGTTAACATCCATAAACGTTGCATATTACTAAAAATTTATTTAAAACGCTTTGCAGGGAAAGCGGCTAATTTGATAATACTTAAGGGAAATATATTTGTTGTACCTTCGTCCTTGTGTTTAGGTGATATCTCATTTTTTCGATTAAAATCAAACATTCGAAACAAGGCGAATTCATATCAGGTGGCCTCAGTTCGGAGAGGATTTTTTTTATCAATTTTTTTTTATATGAAGTTTGACATTATCGTGACGAAGAAGAGAGAGAAAATTATTTTTTATGTATGGAGTTTGACATTATCGTGACGAAAAAAAATAATCAGCTGATTAACTGAGGCCACCTGATATATATTCGCCTTGATTCGAAAGTTACATATTTTTGCTTTTTGACGCTTAACTTTTTTTGTTACGTCAATTTTACTCATTTTGAATACTAAAAATACTAATAAATGAAATATTTAAAAATTCAAATTCAATTTCCCTTCAAGTTTAGTCAACATTATTTTTTAATCTAGTTAAGAGTTTTTAAGTCATTTCAAAAGATGTGGCTAAAAAATAATAAAATTCACGTGATGTAGTCTGTTCTACAATAATTGGAGCAGCAGAAAAAAATTACATGTCATTTAGATAAAACTTATATTGCAACCTTGTACTGTAAACAAATTTCAAAATTCTTTTGAATCGTTTTCCGCTTTCTGTTTGTAATGAATTGCTTTTCTTTGTTAAATATACATAAGTGCATTCGTAAGTAATTTTTCCTTTTAGTAAAAAAATATAAAAATAAGGTCAACTCTTAAGTAAACTTCCAAATTGCCATTGTTTTCAACGCACTGGGACCGATTTAGGTATGCAACAACTTTCAAGACAATGACACGATAATAATTATTTACCAATTTAACAAAATCTTATCAACGAAAGTTTATATCACGCAAGCCTTAACATAAATTTAAGTAACAGTAATTAACTTTTTAAAATTATTTTTATTTTAGAAATGTTTTATAACGTTTAAAAACGAAGCGAAATAAAAAAAAATTAATATACATGTATGTAAATGTATATTAAGCCAACAATAACTAAATATCAACCCATATTAAAAAATTAAAACAGAAACAAAGATAATGTTTTTTTTTAAGTTTACAATTTAGATAAAGTGTCTTTAAGATCAACATAAGCACCAGTAATCACATCCTTACCGGTCTCAACAATGCTGGTCTTGAAGTGTATACGTTTTCCTTCTTTCCACATATCAACCTTTAAGGTTTGTCCGGGCAAAACGGGAGCAGCAAAACGTACTTTAACTGCTCTAAAAAGAGCGGAATTGTTGTTGGCGAATTTGGCTAGAATTGCACGAACCGAGAAACCCAATGAGCAGAGGCCATGTAAAATAGGTGTTTTGAAACCAGCAATTGCAGCAAAGTTGGGATCAATATGTAGGGGATTAAGGTCACCAGACAAACGGTATAAAGCAGCTTGATCTTCAGAGGTTTTATATTGCAGGGAAACATCGGGAGCACGATTCGGGTTAGGAACAGTAGAAACAACACCCTCTTTCGGATTTTTTTTGCCACCGAATTTACCGGCACCAACTACAAAAATGGAACTTTGATTTCTTACCAACAAACGGCCACTCTCATTAAAAGAATCACAGTTGGTTACAACAACAGCTCCGGAGCCCTTGTCCATAACATCAAATACATTGCCAATCGTATTCAATTTGTCACTAGTGGGAATATCATCGCAAATTTCTAAATACTGCTCACCGTGCAAAATGTTTGTTAAGTCAGCTTTGCCCTCTGGCAAGGCACTGGATACTAGATTCGTGGTCATGGAAAGCATAAGACCAGGCATGACAAAAAATGAAGGAATTGCTGAGAATTCGGGATCATTTTCGTACAAAAATTTTAAGTCACTGGGATTCTTAACGGTGGCACCAACACCCAAGGCATACAAAATTAAATCTTTAGAACCGAAGTTAAAGGTATCCTCAAAACCACCAATTTTTCCCTCTTTGAGATTTTCTAAAACTTCTAGCAAGCTACCGGAAGCTTCGCCAATTGAATTTAAATGTTTAGCATTACGCATATCAGTGACCTTTGACCAAACGCTCTTTACATACTCGGGAGTAATTCTATTCTGATCAATAGAGGTGCGAAGTACGCAACCTTTACCACGAACCATGTGCACCTTAGTAGCCCACCCGGCAGCACTTTCAATATAAGAATCTTGAAAAAATAAGGTATAAATTAGTTTAACTTTTTTTTTTAATTTTCTCTTACACTTACCATTATCTTCACATGATTCATGGCACAAATAGGCCACAACAGGTGCAATCAGTTGAGGTTTCAATTCATTAAACAACATGTCGGGTAAAATGCCCTCAGTCAAACGACTGGCTGCCGTTGGTACGATTACATTACAGTGTATATTGTTCTTTTGGCCCTCAATGGCCACTGTATTGGCCAAACCAACCAAGCCCATTTTGGCAGCCGAGTAATTGGCCTGACCAAAGTTACCATAAACGCCCGAATTTGAAGAAGTCATAATAATGCGACCATAGTTCTGTTTCTTCATGTGAGGCCAAGCAGCTTGGGTCACCTTAAAACTGCCCTTCAAATGAACATCATGGACCAAATTCCAATCTTGTTCGGTCATTTTAAAAATACTACGATCTCGTAAAATACCAGCATTATTAATAACAATATCCACACGTCCATAGGTTTTAATGGCGGTTTCAACTACCTTATCTCCGTCAACCACTGAATTGTAATTGGCCACGGCATCGCCTCCTTTAGCCTTAATTTCGTTGACAACCAAATCAGCTGCACGATTGGACGCACCTTCACCATTATGGGCACCACCTAAATCATTTACCACAACTTTGGCTCCACGGGAAGCCAAAAGTAAAGCATATTCACGTCCCAGACCAGCACCGGCACCAGTCACAATAGCAACACGTCCATCATAACGTAATTGTTCACTGGCCATTATTATTTCTTTTAATTCTTCTTTATACTTTGCTGGTGTAAGTCACACTGAAAAGAAAAACTGCACTTTAGTTTGGAAATATATTCAACAACATTCTACAACAAAACAACAGTCATCAAAGTTCAGTTTGTCCAATTAACATACATACATACATACATATGTTAATCTGCTAAAAAAAACCCGGCTAGGCGATAACATATTGCTTTTGTATGAGTAAATTGAACCAGTACATTTCAAAGATAAATGTGTATGAAGAAGAAGAATACATAGTCGTATATTTACCAGATTATGATGAGGGGTTTGTTTGATTATTTCAAAATGCAGAAATAGAAAAATATATTTTAAAATCAATGTTACATGGATTAAAACAAGCGCAGATCCAGAGGAAAGGTAAAAATAATAATTTTCTTATAAAAAGAATGAAAGTTTATAGGTAGTGTTAATTTGATTTTTTTTAATGTGTTTTTTTCAACAATTTCATTCTAATATTTAATAAATCATATTAATAGATTTTTATTTATATTATTAAGTTTGTGTTTGTTATGATTATTAAAATTAATTTCTTAATAATCAAAAAAAAAAGAAATGTTTCCTTTCTACTTTAAACTGTTATTCTCAGAAGAAGGCATCCGCCTTTCTTTTTGAGAGAATATCTGCTAAAATATCCGATACGTATTAAATTACTTAAAAGTTTCAACAGTTTTTATTTATTTACAACAGTTTTTATTTATTTTACAAATTGATTGGCCACGATTTGCTTGTTTTTTTTTTGGTAAAAATCCATTTCAAATTTTTATTTTGTACTTTTTTATTTGTTTTCAAAATATTAACGTACAATTGGAAAAATAAACAGCTTGTGTCATAATATGAAAAACATCCCAAACACCTGTTTTTCCGCCGTCATCTTTCACAGAAATATTAAATAAACAAACATTTGTAGGTATTCTATTTTGGACTCATATTTTATTGTATTATATTATATTTAGCGCTCTTATTTCCTAGATTTTGTGTAAACGAACGCAATCTAGTTAGATGCGTTCGTAATCGTAATCCAGTAATTACATTTATGTTATAAATATTTATTTATAAAAATAATTTTATGCTGTTTCGATTGTTTGAATTTCACTAGAAAAACAGAACAGGGGTTAATCCTAAATAAAAAATCACAATTTTAAAATCAACATTAATTTGATTTCTTGAACTTGAAACCCAAAACTCGAAACATTTTAACAAAGTGTAAAAAATGCTTCAAGCGATTGAGTTTGAAAAATTTTGCTGGGTAAAATTATGATGTTTGGTTTTTGTCTTTTAACAAACTGATTATAATTTTGAACTTTGATCCACACATTCATATTAACATTTTCTTAGGTTTTTAAAACAATTAATATAAAATAATACTAAAAACTAATATTTTCTTTTGGTTCGAAAATGTATGTTAAAAAATTAGCTGAGCAAAAGACCAAGAGTTGTTATCGACCGTATTAGAACTTTTTTTAATTTTCCTGTTTTTTTAAAAAATTATCTTGTTTTTAACACCAAAAGAAGGGCGTAGAAGAGAAAGTATAAATACTTACCAAACTTGTTTTGTTTTTTGTTATTTTTAATTGTAGAAAATTTAAAAATCTTGAATTACAGATTTTTTTCTAAACAATGCCTGCTACACTTTTTTGATAGAAAGATATTAAGTAAAATAAAACTAAATCAAAGTACAAAACTGGAATAACCCACAACTTACAAAACAAAACAAGCAGTTAATAACAAAGGGAGAAAAAATTAGTTTTGACATTTTCTTTTCCTATGGTATTCGTACGGTAAGGTGTGTTTTTCTACACAGTTTACTTCTTAGTAAAGAGTGGCAGCACTATAAATTGGCTTATTGTTTTGTTATACGTTATTTACACCACAGAGTTGTAGTGGTGAATTATTTATGACGAATTACCGTTGAAATTTATGAGTGATAAATTTTGATTTTTTAAGGTACAAAAACTACATAAATATATTTACAAAAAAGCGACTTTATTGTCGCTAATATCACTATTAAACTTTACTTAGTCAAAGCTTGGAAATTAAATAAATATAACAAATTATGTACCAAAAAAAAAAACAATTTAACATACATACATAATACATACATACATAGGTGTTTAACAAGTCAAGCACACTAAACCAAGAGCTTTTAAATTTATTTTATTCAAAAAATATTTTACACACGTTTGTGGGCAAAGAAAGCAAATGTATTATTTAATTTAATTTAACGGCGTAACAGTATATATGTATATAACGTCATTTATTTAAAATTAGTCGAAATATTTTTATATAAATAATAAACACATTTAAATAAACTTGACTTTCCGGATGAATTAAATTCGTTTTAATTCATCATTAACTACAAAATGGTTGGAGAACATAAAAGTGCTGCATTAAAATTGTTTAGGGAAAATTTTTTAAGGCATTTATTTGTTAAAGTGCTGTTTTGCATACGTTATTTTAACAAACGTTTGTTAGTCTTGAAGTAAAGGCGCATAAGAACATACATATGTATGTATGAACGTAAAGGGAAACTGCATAAAAATTTTATATTTGTAAAAAAAATATTCAGAAAGAATAAACATTTTAAAAGCTAAAGTATTTGACACATTGAAGATATTATTTTTTTACTTTCTGTTCAAGGCCTTCTTTCTGTTTATATATATAAAACTTTTTCGATAAATACTTTATTAATTAACTCTTAATTGGTAAAGAATTTTTTAAATAAATATACTATAAAAGTAGTTTTTCTAAAATAATCGTTTACTATATGTTCTGTAATTGAAACAATTGTTTTCTTCTTTTCAGACTCTGGGATGTTCGTAATCAAAACAGTTGCATGAAAATCTATCGTGGTCATATATCACATGTTAACTCAGTTAAATTCTCACCCGATGGTCTTTGGATTGCATCGGCTGGCACCGAAGGTTCCGTCATTATTTGGGATATACGTAAGAGTAAACAGATAATGGAGTTTTGTGATGAGCCAGCTGGTGCTGCTATAACATGCATACAATTTCATCCGTTTGAGTTTCTATTGGCTGTGGGTCGTGTTGATGGTACTGTTTCTATATATGATTTGGAAACAAAATCTCGTATAACACAAACAGATTCTACGAGATTGTTTTATCGCCATCCCATAAAATGTATAACATTTAGGTAAGTTAAATGAATTTAGGAAAAGAAAAATACAAAAAAATATATGTTTTTTTTTAATTTTAGTGAAAATGGAGAGTGTCTATTTGTGGGCACTGCTGCAGCTATATCGATAATTGGCTGGGAACCAGATCGAGAATTTGATCATATAACATCGGCTTGGACAGCACTGGGTGATATGAAGATTGTTAATAGAAGATTGGTAAGAAAGGAAGAAGCCTAACTTGAAATGAGCCTTCTTAAAGCCATAAATGTTTAATTTTATTTAATTTTCAGATTTGCGGTTCCTTCGAGCAAGAATATGTCAGCATTGATGCTTTTAGTGTAAATCGTGTATTTCCCTTTTACAATCCCAAAAATAATATTACACCTGCCTTTAGTCATAACTCCACTACACGAAAAAGTTTTTCGCGTGGCAATCAAAAGTTGCGTCTATCGATTGGTGGTCCAAAACCGTCCAGATTAATTGAAGAAAATGAAGATAATCGCAGTCCGAGCTTAGATGGTCATTCATCTCCCAATCTCAGTTTAGAATTGGTCGATGAATCTGTCATAGATCCTTCAATGCAACCACCCACACTACCGTCCGTCTCCACTCATCCCCTCAATGGTCATGGTGGCAATTCTATTAATATTACCTTAACCGACTTTGAAACCAGCTATGCGTCAACAGTTGGTAATAGCAGTGGTATCAATGTCCCCTTAAAAAAGTTGTCATCTCCACCGTATAATTTTCCCACTATAGCTTCAAGCATGACGTATTCATCATTTGGTGGCAGCAGTTTGGGAGCTTTAAACTTTGATGGTCCAAGCTCATTAAAAATGCCCGGCGAAAGAGGTGACATTTATCAATATGAACGGATCGCAGATCCTTTTAACCAGGATTCCGAAATAAATTTTAACGAGAGTTTCCCGCCTGTCATAACAAATTACGATAACACCGAAATGGTAGAAGATTTTCCAGTCAATACAAATCTTCATCAGCCGCCTGGTTCAACGGTCAATACTAATGGCGCCAGTAATTCGGTGAGTTCCACCACCAATACTGCCAACTTTGCTCACCCGCCTTCGAAGACAGCTAAACCAAAAACAACATCGCACATTACAAAACGCACTACCCAGGTAACGAGTGGTGGTGTCAAGACCAGTGTCTCTTCCACCTTCCAGCAACGCAATAAACTATCGCAAGTATCATCTGTCAGCACAACTGAATTGCACAAAATGGATGATAATATGCTTATTAAAAAGTCCGCTTCGTCACACATTGTTGTAAATAAGAATAAGGCACATGTTAATAAAGAGAATGCACGTAATAAAAATATAACTGTGCAAATAATTACAAAACCACCCACACGTTCACGTACTTCATTGGAGTTGCGATCACCTCAAAAACAGGCACATCAACAGCACTCGGCGGCACATAGACAAACACAAGTAAGTAGGGGGTAGTAGTTTAGATAAGGAGAATATTGTTTTGCTACATTTATTTATTACATTAATAAAAAGGAAGTACACTTTTAAAAAATTGATTAATTTTCAAAACTTGTACAATTTCATACTTCTATGTAAATTAACGCAAACAATTTTTAAAAGTATGCTTAAAAGAATATAACATGTATCATACATATGAGCAAATTTTTTCAATGTGATAAGAACCTGTTTTGTTGCAATAAAAATTGCTTAAAATACATTTTTATTAGGTTAATATGTAGAGAGAAAAAAATGAAATTATATTTCTGATAAACAAAAATAATAGAACTAAAGCTTACTTAAATTGTTATGTATTTTAAATATGACTGGTAAAATTTTCTACGCAGAATAAATAATATCCCTCGTAACCTACTAAATTCAAGTTTTTATAAAGTACCAGAAATGATTTTTAAATAAAAGAAAACATTTCTTATCGGCATCAATGAGATAGAGGGTGCCTGGTGCCAGATTTATATATTCAAACTAAAATAAAAAACGTAATAATTGACACAAAGTTTTATTAAGAGCGTTGAACGATAAAATGAAAATGCGGATTTTATTTTTTTAAGAGTATGTCATCCAGATGTCTTCCGTCGAGTTGAACACACTGTTCAAAACGGAGCCTTGTGTTCTGCGCCACACACTGCAGTAAACTTGGTTGAATTGAGCTGATTTTTCGACGAATATTTTCCTGGTTTTTGATGTTTCAATCGAGGGTTGCGGGTTCTTGGAGACCAGTAATGGCAGTTTTGCTTGTTGACGTGACCGTTTAAGTGAAAATGAGCCTCGTCGCTTCAAAAAATGCGATATACAGTGCGAAAACGCTCCAACCTCGTTTTACAAAAATTTTTGCGTACATCAAAGTCACTTTCTTTCAGTTCTTGAACGATTTAAATTTTAAAGGATGGAACTTCAGATTCTTTTTTAAAATTTCATGAAAAATCGCTCTTGGAAGTCCCAGTGAGGCTGCTCTTTTCCGTATTGAAAGTCGCGGATTTTCACGTAAACTGCTTTCAACCAGTTCAATGTTTTCGGGAGTCCTTGAAGATCGACTGGGCCCTGGCCGTGGGACATTCATAGCCGAAGCAGTTGCGCGGAATCTCTGCACCCACGAACGAATTTAATTTACACTTGGTCCATCACGTATTCGCCGAATACCAAACTTTGAACAAAATTTTCGACGAGCAATTACGTAAGAATCATTACTTTTAAAAAATGTTTTCACAGCGAACGCGCGATGCTCACTCGACCACTGCGACATCGTGACTGACGAATCCGCAAAATCGATAATTCCAACTGAAATAATCGTATGTATTTAAAAATATAAATTTGTCACCAGACACCCTGTAGATTCTTTTTTAATTTTTATTTAGAAATTAAAAAAAAAAACTATCTTGTAACTTACTATAAAAGGCTTTGTTATGAATTTGTAAGCGAGAGAAGAAAAAATTATATAAATTGGTACAATTTGCAGTGTAGTTCTCTTTTGTTTTTCTAATTCGCATTTTCAACTTTAAGTTGGCTGTAGGTTATTATCGCTTAAACAGAATTTTAATATATGTTGCAATGCAATTTCAAAAAATTGCAGAAAGAAAATTTGATGTCTGGACGGAGTTTCTCTTATGAAAACTAATGTGCACACAAAAAAGTAAGCAGCTAATTCTTTTAATTTAAATATTTTCAATTTGTATGGTTGATTTATATGTTTAGTTAAAGATTTAAAAAAAAATAAAAAATAAAATGTGTATATTATAAATTTCTTACAAACAGATAAGTTTTCTTAATTGTTTTTGTGAAATAGTGTTACAATTTCATAAGTCAATGTGCAAAAAGTTTAGGGCGCTAAGACGATTTTACACACACAATCCCCGGACAAACACGTAGGATACATTTTATCTTGGTAATCATGCAGTCTAAGGCACGGGCAGATATTAACTTAAAGAAAAGTTCTAACATTGATGTCCTCTATTCGTCTTTTAAATGTATTTTAGTTTTTTAACTAAAAAATAAAATTCTACTATAAATAAATTTTAATAAAACAGGGAATATCTCGTCCAACCATTAATACCAGCCCTCAATTAAAAGCCTACTGATTATGCTACCTTTGCACTGCGGCTATTTTAATACTCAGTGGGTAGGATAGACTTAAAAAAAAATCAAAATGACACGTTTTTGTTAAACAGGCGAATATTATTTTTGCTGAATTCTTAATAAAAACTTACCTTTTATATTTTATTTTTTATCATTATTAATTTATTTATATAATTAAAATAAACATTTTAGTATATTATATGGAAGTGAAACTTTCCTTCCGTCTGTTATTTCCTTTATTATTTTTTCAAATGATACATAAATATCTAAGATTAATTTTGCTAATTTTTTATTTAATTAATTTATTTAAAGATCGTTTGTAAAACTGATGGTAAGTGTTTATAAAATTAAAATTTGACACAAAACATATGTTTTTTCTGCAATTTAAAAACGGTTTTATAAATTCGCGTAAAATTTTTTTTGCGTTTAGTCAAATATTTAAAATGTACTTCCTTTTTTTGCAAATGCCCATTAAAAGTCCTAAGTAATTAAACAAAATTTGCTTCTTGGTGTTTTGTACATTAAATGCTATAAAATATTTTATTTATTGTTTTTGCTTTTTCTCTTTCTCTTTTTTTTCTAAAAAAAATTATAGCGCATTTCTAGTTACAACATGGATACTAGTAATGGCTCCGCAAATGTGTGTATTTTTTAAAAAAAATTTTTCTTTACATATTTATTAATTTATACATATGGCTTATTCACAAGGTCTCATGAAATTATATGTCCTATAATATATACATATACATATATTTAATCCTTATGGGAGCTACGTAAACTTGATTTCAACCAATACACGGACAGACGGATAGACGGACAGACGGACATGACTGAATTGACTTCCCTATCTATAAGAATATATACTTTATAGGATCGCAAATGAATATTGAAGAAATTACAAACGGAATGACAAACATATATATCTTTACCACATGTGTGTGTGTGAAGGGTATAATAAGACTGTTGTAAACGACCCCTCATATCTAAGAGTAAATCATAAATGATATAAAACAAACAAAACAAAACAATTATAAACATTTGCGACCACAATGTCGAAAATTAAAAAAACTTAAATAATAGATGGTTTGTGCGAAAAGTATATTTTGGACGTTGTAATGGCTAACTTAAGTGAATAAACATGAAACCAAATAAAAATTCTGCCACAAACTTTAGTTAAAATTATGGTTGAAAAATAAAAATAAATAAAACCAGAGTACGAAAACAAACAAAATGAAACGTTTCCAATAGTTTTGTTTCGCTCATTTAAGAGAATTAAAACAAAACAAAATCCAGAATAACGGTACTTGTATTTTGTTTTGTATTGTTTTGTACTCTGAGTGCAAACTAAACCATAATCGAAAAGTACGCAGCTACAAAGTGAAACATAGAAAACAAAACAGTAAAATACTTACTGCAAACGTTTGCAAACGTTTGCTGATTGATTGGCTCTTTACAAGAAAAGTGAGAGAGTTACCCAGCAAGCACAAGGTAAACGTTTGAAATACAATGATATCCAAACTTATTAAGTTTAGTGGTTTTAATTGCATTTTTTTTCAAACTTTTTATCGTTTTCTTCTACTGTCAACGCCTATTCTTATTTTTTTTCAAATAAATATTTTTATTTTGATTTAGAAGGTTTTTTCTTTCTCACCATTAAACTTATTCATACCGCTATCATAATGTTTTTTAATAATATATTCTCTATTTTCCTTAAGTAGGTATTTGATAACATAAAATGCATTATAGGTATATTATGAAAAAATTTTCGCATATCAATTTGAAATGAAATACTGTGGTTTGCTGGGTAATTGTATAACAAAATATTTAAATGAAAGAGCAAACGTTTGCAAACGTTTCAAACTTGTTTCGTACTCAAACGAAACATGCCGACAGAGCAAAACCAAAGAGCAAAAAAGCAATCGTTTCGTTTGCGATCTTTTGCATTGAAAAGTTTCTGGTATTGTTTTGCTCGCAAATAAAACGATTCAAGAAAATTAAAAAGTTTGTGACTTTGAAAGATTGTTTCGTCAATCGTTTCGTTTGTTTTCGTTCACTGAATAAAACAGCTGATTGGCTGAGAGCCACTGCCGGCCACTTTTATCGGCGGCCTTGTTTAATTTTTTGGAACAAGACCTTTTTGGCGTATGTCGGTGGTGGCGGCTCCCGAAATTTATTAGAAACTTAGCGTTTCAGCACATCTAGCTTTTGTATGTAACTAGGAGTATGACGCAGGGGTCATAAGCAGGGGTTTGAAAAGCAACAACAATATTTTTATGCTATTGTGAAATTTTATAACAATTTGCCATGATAGGACACCTTTTGAATTAGCCAATAGTTATTTTGTTAAACCCAATACATAAATATTCTTAGTGTTTATTTGTTGTAATAATGCATGCCGCTTAAGATTTTTATGTTTTTTTTAGATTATTTTTAATATATTTGTTGTTTTATTTTCAAAAGATCCCTATAAGTTATCGTCCAGATCCGTCTTTGTTAACCCAAACGGGTATGAATCAAAAAAGCTTTAATAGTCGTCATAGTATTGAGGATAATATACCAGAAGTTGAAATGTTATCAGCAACACATGAACAAGTTTATCAGGAATTAAGTACTCGTAATGCAACATTACAAATTATACGCAATTCAACGAGGTAAGTTCGAAAAAAAATATAATTCAAATAAAAACTCAAATTTCAAAGTTTATTTGAATATTTTTAATAATTTGTATTTTAATAAAAAGAATTTAATAATATTCATAACGAATTATTCAGTTTATTAAATCAATTTTGTATGAACATTTCGTTCAATAAATCTTTAATAAACTTAAAAATTATTTTTATTATTTTTTTGTTTGTAGATCTCATGATGTTCTTGGTGCCTTAAGGCAGGCCATTAAAATGGGTCGCACAGTTTTTGTGGATCTACTTGGAGCAATACTAGAAAAAACGTTAGTATTTTTTAATATTAAAATTGATTTTTAAATTATTTTTCCTTCTTTTTTTTAGTTCATCCTGGAATTTAGATTTATGTATTTTAATATTACCGGAGATTTATGAACTCCTACAAAGTCAACATAAATTGTAAGTGAAAAATTAATTGAATTTTTATTTTCTAATTCTCAAATAATTTATTGAAACATTATCTAAATATTTATCAAAAGTTTTTATTAGTTTTGTATTTAAAATAAATAAGCCAGATTCTCTGTTAATTTTTTTTATTACTTTAACAGTTTTTAAGCTAAGAAAATTATCCATAAATTTTTAAAGTTTTTTTAAATTTTCAATTTATTTTTTATAGAAATTTGTTTAAAAATGATTCCGTTTTTTAAAAAATGTTAAACTTATCGATTAAATAAATAAATAAATTATTGTTTCAATTATTTTTTTGAAGTATA
>NDXZ01014339.1:274-10605 GCA_003055125.1 Paykullia maculata
AAAAAAAAAAAAAAAAAAAAATACAACAAACAGTTAAACACATACAAACAAATGAAATAAATAGATATTCACACACATACATACATATGCACACACAAGCACAAAAATACATTAATTTTTCTATGCATTTTTAATGCGAATATGAAAAAGAAATAATAATACGCACTCTGCCATAGATACAATAGTATTTGTCGGTAGGTCGGTCGGTCGGTCGGTCGGCCCACAAGCCATAAATAACACTTCAATAGTCCTTAGTCCCAGTAAAGTATACAAATGCAACAACAAACGCATTCACTAATACTTACGCATACACTTTCCATCATTATCCTGAGTAAATGCAGTAAGTGGGGGGATTGGAGCAAGAGATAAATTGGGACCGTTAAAGGGTAGCGGGTTGTTAATAAACAACAAACACATAAAAAAATACTATATTTAACTAAGAATTGTTACTGGGAGTCGATATGAATATTTGTTGCGTATTGCTTTGGGTTAGACGAATTAAGTTTAGTCAGTTTTTTATGCATTTTTTTTTCTAAATGTTTTTTCCTGTTTTGTTTAAGCTATTTCGGTGGTATGGATTAATGGTTATGGATGGTTTGTTGATAAAGTCGAGTAGAATGATGAGAATTAAGCATGATACCACGGTATGGGTAAATCAATAACGGTCCTTGTTTGGATGTGCAGTCAATGAAATAATTGTAGGTACATGCAGATTAATTCAACATATTTAAAAAAAAAAATTGTTTTACTTTTGAAGAATGGTTAAACTAAGACTATAGAGAGAAAAAAAAACACATATGGGCTAATCCCAGAAACAGTCTACCAAGCAAACATTTTTTAAATTAATCTAACTAAATTTTTTTTCAATTAAATATTAGACTAGATGTTTAGTTTTATAAATGAAAGAAAAAAAATATATTTCGATGATCATTAATACAAAAAATAATACCAAGTCCTACCCTACCTCAGGTCTCTTAAGATTATACATGAAATTAACATTTTTTTTGGTGATCATATCATTAATTTGGTGTTAATATAGATGGTCCGATTAAAAGCCATATTTTTATTCATTTAATTTTCTTCAATTTCAGTAAAAAAATTTTTGTTTACTGTTTTGGAAAGATTGAAATTAGGTATGAAATGCCAGGTCAATGCGTGGTGACGTGCGTCACGGAAAATAAGTATTTTTTTATGTTGTGAGTAGAATAAACATTTTTGTTTTAAGTTTTCTATATTTTTTAAATTGAGTTCATATTCTGTTTTTAAGCAAATAAAAAATTAAAATTTTTACAATAAAAAGAAAAAAAATATTAGCATATTAATTTCTGTAGCGTGCGTCACAATTTGAGTTCTTGCAAAAATTGCATTAAAAACCTTTGCAATTGTTATTGGATTATCGGTGTTAGGCAATTGACAGAGTTAAAAACAAAAACAAAAATACATTCATTTATTTCTACTGGAAGCTCTGTTTCGCATTTTTCCTATGTTCCCATCTAACTTAAGCAACTTTAAAAAAAAAAATGTTTTGCGACGAAGCCAATGAAGTTTGTAGTTATGACGAAGTAATAAAAACATGCATCTTCATATTTTTTAATATCTCGAAAACTAGTAGAGACATCATTCTGAAAATATCAAAATACTTAGACCATATTAATAGCTTTTTGTATAAAAGTTATTAACAAATTTAGAGATATATATTTTTTTTAATTATTTATTATTTACAAAAAAAAAAAATTAATTAAATTTCTTCACCCTTGACATTTTGCCAACTGTAATCAAAAACATTTTTTTTAAATATTAAACAGAACAAAGTTATGACCTTTTAAATGAAGGCTCCACCGCAATATTTTCAATAATTCAAAGCTACAGAGTTGCCATTGTTTATCAAAATTAAAAAAAATAAAACCGTTAAAACTACAAATTTTTTGCCTCCAATGAAAATATTTTAGATTTTTCCTATATTCATCTTTCTTAAAGGATTTAGGTTTTTTGTGCTTTATTAATTCGCTAAAAATTTCGAAAACACATATTAATTTAAACAAGTAAGAGCGCTATATTTTGCTGTGCCAAATCTTATTTACCCTTCACTGCGTGTATTTACGTAAAAAAAAAAAAAATTTTTTTTCGCCTATATCTCGAAGTTTTTTTTTGTTTATATCTAAAAAAATTTTTTTTTGAAAGGCATGTCTACACACAAATATAATTCATTTTTGTGTAAAAAAAAGAAAAATTTTTTTTTTGCTTATATCTCGAAATTTTTTTGCTTATATCTACGGTGACCATATTTTTTTAATCAAAATACAGAACAAGAAAAAATTATAATACTGTTTTAATTTTTTCTTGTACAAACAAACAACTTAAATACATTGATTTCTTCTCACAAAAAAACACAACTAAATTTTATATTTTTCTGATGAATAATTTTTCATTTTCTTTTAAATATTTTTAAATTCTAAACAATTTAAATTATAGTTTCATTTTGTTCTTAAAATGGCCTTAATTGTCTTCATTTTTATTTAAGTTTTTTTTAGTATTCCAAATGTTATTTAAAACAGAAAATACCCTTTCGATTGAGATATTTGATAACTTCTTTAAAATAAAAACTGCTACCTAACGCTTTTGTGCGGACTTATTATTCTAATCCTTTTTTTAAATGTTTCTAAAGATGTGTAATTTTTACCAAGAGCTGGATCATCAAATTATTCAATATCAACATATGTTCAATTAATTTTTTTTTTAGAAATAATTAAGCTAGGTTCAACATATTTCCATGTGGGAACTTCACGCAGAAGAATCCATTTGAGTACTTTAAATCATTGATAGACGGCATCCCAAGGTAGATTTAAAAAGGCCGCTACAATAAATATAACAAAAAAAAAAAAACACATTGAACTTGTTGCAAAAATATTTTAACAATGTCAAAAATATTGCTGCTAACTTTTTTTAGTACACAACAACTTTTTTTCATCTGTTAATTTTTTACACAAAAATATTTTGCAGCTGGATAACCTACAGACATGTTTGTAAAATTTGTGTGTAGGACATGACATCGGATCATTTGAAAAAAAATTTATTAATTGGCCCAAAATCCGCAGAGAATGGGCGAAAAAACTATATGACTTTAACTGCCTATCGGACATTTTTATAAATACATACGTAAACTGTATAGCTTTCCGATTTGTTATTGCAAAATTTATGTTAACATGTTTAACAAAATATTATTTGAACTTATAGATATACAGAAAAAATAATGAACTCGAAATAAAATACAGAACATTTTTAGGGTTTTTACATAAGAATAATTTATACAGAACAGAGCTCTCAAATACAGTATTGTTCTGTATAATACAGAACGGATGGTCACCGTACTTATATCTCAAAACAATTTTTTTAGTGAAATTTCTTAAAAAACATGTCCTACACACAATAATAATCATATTTGTGTAAAAAAAAATTTAAATAATTTTTTTTTTGCTTATATCTCGTTAATTGTCGGATTTTGGTGATTTTCAATAGCAAGCATCACGGGAAAATTTCTGATTGTTTGATACCAATACTGTATTCGTACGACATCGGGGGCTGAGAAAAGTTGATTTTAACAGGCAGACAGATATACCGACAGACAGACGGACATGGCTAAATCGACTTCCCTATCTATAAGGATTCAGAATATATATACTTTATGGGGTCGCAAATGAATATTGTAGAAATTACAAACGGAATGACAAACTTATATATACTCTTATCACCTTAGGTGAAGGGTATACAAAGTTACTTCCACTTTTTGTAGCGTGCATTACGAAACTTTGTAATCATTTATTTCACAAAAAATACCTGTTACAAAATTATGTCTTATGTCATTCGAATGAACAAATAAAATCCCACTAAACACTACGTATAAGTTAAAGGTATCTCTTTTGAAAGACCAAAAAGTTTTTATATTTTAATCTAAAAACGCGTACGAATGTAGTGTGCGTCACGCAGGATTTGCCCATATGGAAAATTCCTGCCAAATGTGCTAAAAGGTTTATATATAAAATATTTTTTATGCGCCATCTTGTTACTTACTTTCTATTGCAATTTCATCAGTAATAGATTGCGAAAGGTTATTGTTTTGATGCATTTGCATTAAAATCGTCACCTAAAACATTAAAAGGATTAACTTAACTTTAATCCAATTTTATTTGTTTCATTAGTTGCATTGACCTATAATTATTTTTATTGCAGTATATACATTTATACGTACTTATATAAACGCACACATGCGTGTGTTGTTAATATCAATGCAAAATTACCATTTAGAAAAGTTTTTATTTACAAATTTTATATTGAACTATTTTTTTTGTGTTAGAAAAATAAAAAAAAACATTAGATATACTTTTGAAAACGTAAAAATTAGGGTAACGTTTGTTAAATGTTAACAAATCGAAACTTTCTATTTGAAAATTATTTACTTAATATAAAGAAATCAACTGAATATAGTTTTAAAAACTTCTTTCTGTTTAAACCATCATCAATCTGCGGTAAACAATTTTATCCAGTTTGTAAGTTAATTTTAATTTTCCAGGCTTAAATTTTTCTTTTACAAACTAACTATCCTGATGGCAAAACTTTTGTTATTACTGGCATCATAATTAGAAATAGATTTTTTCAAAAGCCTGCCTGCATATGGGCAACATCGATTCGTAATATAACTTTGCGGAGCTAAAGTTTAAGATCTCCTTGATAATTTGTTCTACCTATAATTTTCCTATAAAAATCTGTAAAATTTCTAATTCAATTTCTAATTAGGTATATAATTGAAACAAAATTGTTAAAATCTGTTTAAAAAGCACATACATACATTCAAACATATTATTTTCATTGGGTTTCAACTCATTTAATGTGGTCAATGATTTTACATTCATCATGAAACCCCAATGATTGATATAATGTACTTCGTCTATTTAAAATCGTAAAGTAATCAATTGAATACAACAGTATGCATGTCTGCATGTGTGTATGTATATGTAATGTACTATGGTCATTTGGATATGCATAAGTATCTATGTAAATATGTTGTTTTCTATGCACTTCTTATACTCTATTTCAATTTTTCATGCATTTTTGAACAATTTGCCTTTTTTTAGAGAGTTTATGGTTAAAAAACGAACAGAAATAGAATATAAAAATACGCAAATACTAAATAATGTGTAGCATTTCTTTCTATGAACTTTGGTTAATTAAAAAATAAGAAAAAAAAACATTAAAAAACTATTTGCAAAAAAAGGTTTTGTGGTACTAAATTCTACGTATGCGTAAAAAGCAATGCACAAGCACATCTATTTATTAGCTTGCATTTATTAAGCACTTGCTTTCATATATTAAACAGTTATATTTATGTATAACATAACAAAAAGACAAAGAGAGTGAGTATTATTTTTGACAAAAGAAAAACGAATATGCTTAGGCTGACCATACGTACTGATTTCATGAGAACATGTACTGATTTTCCATCAGCTAAACTGATTAAAAATATGTGTGTACTGATTTTTTTTTTGTAAGTACTGATTGTAATGATTTTTCAAATTAATTTGATTTTATAAATTTTTTGCCTTTTTTGAAATTCAGCAATGCGTCTTTTAAATGTGCATGTTAAAAATAATAATTTTAACGCTTTTATTGCCAGGAAAAAACGCTTCATGTGAAAGAATAATAATAATATTTTGAAAGACGAATCAGTGTAGACACTGTTGAACTTTCTTGCGACAAATACTTATTACGAAGAAAAAAATATATAGTGCCCTTAATTGATAAATGATGTTCACGATACTGCAAAAAATATATAAAAGTATTTATAGAAACATTTTAAGAATAGACACTTCAGCAAACAAGATTGTCGAATTTAAAACCATATCGGTTCACATGAGACCGAAAGGCATCCAATACATTCCGAAAAAGTTGGTGTAAATTTTGTGTTGGCGGCATCATCGGTCAATATTTCTTTGAGAACGGGAAGTGGTTTCAATAGTACGACGTTACGCGCCACACAGATTTCGGTAATATCTCACACACAATAAATTAAATGATAGAAAGCGCTTAACGTATATGTTAATAACATTTATAGACAAACTTACAGCAATTTTTTTTACTGATTTTTAAACTGAAATAAATGACCACCCTAAAAATGCTTCAATTTTTGTTATGATCGCCCGGTTGTTTAATGGATATTGAATGAATGTAAGCACCTCCTTTAATTATAGCGATCAGTCCAAAAAAAACTTTCTCAATCGAATAAAAACGATGTTTGTTTGTTTTTTTAATGTGAACGTTTTAATTATGTATGTACTTTGTTTGATTTTGGTAAAAATCGGCCCATGATTTCACTTATAACTACAGTGACCATCCGTTTTGCATTTGAGAGCTCTGTTCTGTATAAATTAAACCCTTAAAATGCTCTGTATTTTATTTCGAGTTCATTTTTTGTACTGTATTTTTATAAGACAAAATATTTTTTGTTAAACATGTTAACATAATTTTTGTAATAACATTTCGTTAAAAAATAAAGTTTTACGTATGTATGTACATATGTATGTATTTATAAGGATGTCCGAAAGATAGTTAAAGTCATATAGTTTTTTCGCCCATATCTCTGCGGATTTTGGGCCAATAGTCAATTTTTTCTCAAATGACCCGGAAGGCATATTAATTTGTGTATGAAAATTTAAGAAAACAAGTTGTTGTTTTATGTATCTTGCTTACCAAAGCAGCTGGCAGCAATAATTTTGACATTGCTAAAGTATTTTTGAAACAACAAATTTAATGTGGTTTTTGTTTTCTTATATTTGTTGTAGCGACGCTATCACCTTTTTAAATCTTCCGTAGGATGACGTATATTAAGTAATAAGCTGAAGTACTAAAATTTGTTGTTTTGAGTGAAGTTCCCACATGGGAAGATGTTGAACCTCGTTTAATTATTTTTATGGAAAACAATTAATTTAACATATTGATACTGGATAATTTGATGATGTAGCTCTTGGTATAAATAACACATCTTTAGAAAAATTAAAGAAAGGAATGAGAATAATAAGTCTGCATTAAAGCGTTAATTAGCAATTGTAATACATTTTAAAGAAATTATAAAATATTCCAATCAAAAGGGTATTTTCGGTTTTAAATAACATTTTGACTACTGAAAAAAATCGAGACCATTAAGGCCATTTTAATAACAAAATTAAACTTTAATTTTAATTGTATAAATTAAAAAAATATTTAAAAGGAAATGCAAATTTGTTCATCTGAATAAATAAAAGTCAGTTGTGTTTTTTTGTAATATGAATATGTTTATGTGTGTGAATTTTTTATGTTAATAATTTAATTGTGATGTTAATTTTTTTTGGAATTTTTGTTCAACATATTTTTGTTTTTATAAGAAATCAGTGTATTTGTTTGTTTGTACCAGAAAAATTAAAATCATAGTGTGATTTTTTAATTTATTCTGTATTTTGATAACAAAAAATTTGGTCACCGTACCTATAACTCATACTAGACTTCTCCCGGAATTGGAATTTAACGTTTAATATGGCATCACCTGCAAAATAATCATAAATTTATTGTTATTTAAAAACCGAAATAACACTTTTTAACCAAATAATTAATGTCCTGATGATGGTACATAACCGGGGGGTGAAAATAATAAAATAAATTATTATTTTTATATAAAAAAATATCTTGAAATAAATCAGTAAGTTTGTAAAAAAAAACTATAAAAATTGTAAATATGTTTTTAGTTATAAATAAAATAATATATAAAAATCCGTTAATTGTAAAAGTTTTTATTTTTTAATATATAGGTTTGTCATTCCGTTCGTAATTTTTACAATATTCATTTGCGACCCCATAAAGTATATATATTCTGGATCCTTGTAGATGGGGAAGCCGATTTAGCCATGTCCGTCTGTACGTCTATCCGTCTGTCCGTGTGTTAATTAAAATCAAGTTGTCGTAGCTCCCATAGGACGCCCAGGATTGTATTTAGTATCAAACTATTGAAAACTGGCAAGATCCATCCATGACCGGCTTAGATATAAGGAAAAAAGACTGCTGCCTCTTTATGTTTTTTGTTTATTTTTTTACACAAACAATTTATTGTTTTGCAGCTATGTGGCCCAGCCACATATAGCGCTCTTACTTGTTTTTTGCTTGGTTTAATCATTTTGGTAATTGAAACCTTTTTGTAATAATTTTATTTGAGCTGTTTTGCTTCCCAATGTTTTAAGATTATTTCTTAAGGTATTTTGCAAGCCTTTCACAAGCACTTGTATCTGGAAACAGACATACATATGTACATAGTTCGTTTAGTGGTTGCATTAACAGCAATGAGGCATACAAACTTGAAAGGTTTTTTAAGTTTTTCTCAAAAGTTTTAAAGTTTTTTAGAATAACTTTATGGAAGAATGTTAAAAATGTTATTTACAATTTATTTAATTTAATTAAGTTAAAAATTTATAAATTTTTTTAGTTTAATTAATTTTATAATATTTTAACTAAATTCACTAGGTGGAATAACGAGCACCACAGCATCTGGCGGGAACCAAAGAAGTCGCAACCCCAAGACTGGCAGTTTAGTTTACTACTGCCCAGTGTTCCCATTTTTTTTTTGTAATTTAAACGTTACTTGTATATATCTGAAATATTTTATAATAGGAAACTTAATAAATGTTAGGAAAAATACTATAATTATCCAAAGTCCTTTTAAAACAAAATAAATAAAAATAAAATAAATATAAAAAAAGAAATTTTAAAATTACATTTACGAATAAAAAAATATTTTAAAATAAATATTAAATTCAAAAGAATTAAAAGATAGTTCTTTTAAAATAGACTTTTATCAAACATTTTTTCAATCAAAGGTTTATTTAATGGATCTCTTGGTCTTTAAGCAATGCTTTTCAATAAATATTAGCAAGTCGACTATCACTTGACACCACACATAAGAACTTCCCATATGCTGGAAGGTTGCAAATGTAATGTTAATTCAGAAACCTGAAACCTACAAGTCTTCCTAACGGAAAAATAAATTTTATTAAATAAGATCATGATCACCCTTTTTCTTACTTTCCTCTTAAAATATTCCCTTTTATTTTGTTTTTGCAGATGACAGCAAGACTTGTCATTCGTATTCAATAATTAATAAGCAGAGTGCTTTTTTTTGGAGACAAATTGCAATTAGGCTAAACATAAATGCTCATCAGGGCCTTTTAATATGGGATCTTTAGATTGGACTCAATTTTGTCTACTTAAACACATATAAGCAGACTAACGTCATTACATCTTGCTTCATCCGTATTAGTTGATGGAAATCGTTAACTTTATATTATCTGGGATAACAATTAGGTTTTTTTAAACGATGTAAGAAACACTTTTTTTAATCTGATTTTTCTTTTATTTACATCAGCTACATTAAATCAAATTTTAATTTACATGTTTCGCCACCTTATTTTTTTATAAAAATGTTGACAAATGATTTCATTTTAATATTTGCTTAAAAAGTTTTTATATTATAATTCCTGTTTTTTATACTAAAACATTTTATAAAAAAAATATTTAATTCGCCAAAAAGGAAAAAAGAGCCAAAACATATTTTTTATGTTTAATTCTTACTAAACAACGCAACAAAATGGTATAAGAAATAAAAAACTTCAGCTAATTTTACTATTTAATCCACCTACCAAACCCGACAATGTTTTATTCACATAATATCCGTATCAGAATCTTCTGCAGGCAAATCACTGGAAGTTTCATTGTTTTAAATTTAATATATTTACTTTTTTTAATTAATTTCAAAAAAAAAAAATCATTTGTTAGTTTTGGATTCTTCAAAAAGTTTAAAAGTGTTGCGTAAATTATTCTTCTGCCCTGTGTTCTTTTAAGAAGAGCTTTTTCCAGCTTATCACTTAATTTACAATTCATTTTTGAAATTTCTTTGAGCATAAATGCAGCATCGGCTTTATATAGATTTATATCACTGCGACAGAGGGTTTCAAAAGATGCCTTTACTGGATTAAAAAAAAATTATTTGTTTTAGTAAAGCAAATTCTTTATCAGAATAAGTTTTAATTGTTTCCCATATTCTTCTTTAACGTATTTCTGCAAAACCTTTTAATTTGCAGGCGACTTTCGAAATATTTTTAATATATTAGAATGGTTTATAAATAGAATGGTTTTTTAAATAAAACCAATAAAAATATACCAACAAATGTACAGTGGTTATTATCATTAGGCGCCAAGTTCGCATTACCACTCACGGAAATAATTTTCCATTATTTCAATGTATTACGGATGGGGAACAA
>NDXZ01014342.1:0-14711 GCA_003055125.1 Paykullia maculata
ACTCTCAATTTTATATTATTAGCAACTGGGATTTCTCCTTTTTAACTACTTTATACTTTTTCTTGGTGAGTGAGAACGAAATTCACCAGCTGATTCAGATTATGTTGAATTCTTTACATTAAAAAATGTATAAATAAAACATGTTAGAAAAATCAATCACAGTATTCTACAACTTGCATAACTATTCGAAAAATGTTGTAGTTTTTATAAACCACAAATTATTGCCAAACGAATGCAAATAAGTTAAAGGACCCTATTTGCTTTCACACAGAATCAAGCAATAACATTCTCAGTTGCTGCGTTTACTGCTATGCACATTTAAAATTTAAAGTTTATAAATAAAAGTTAATTGAAGAGAAAACTTATTTAAATAAATTTCAACTTAATTGAAAGAAGCAACTCTATTAGTAGCATCTGCTGTAGCATTATTATGTCTTAAAGGATAACAAAAACAAAAAACCACAACACAGTAGATAGATAAGAGAAAACGTTTTCTATAGGTATTGGTGAGTTGGTAAAACAGTGACTGATTTTAACAGATTTTAACATAAAATACTTTTAGTTTTTTTTTTGTTTTTGCTTTATCTATTTCCTTCTCAATAAGCTTAAGAAATTCAGTGAACTCATATATTCAGCTCACTGCTGCATGTCGGCGTTTTAAGAATAGAAATATAAAATAAAAACATATAAAACATATAAGTAAATATAAAAGTAATTTTGTGATATAAAATAAATTAGCATAAACTTAACAACAAATTAGCAAAGTCGCTTTAAACAAGTATATATTTATGTTTTGTTTTTTATTTTTGAATTGAACCTTATTAATTTTTACGTAATTTTTCCATATTTTAGATTTGGCTATAGGTTCTAAATTTTTTCTTATTAATTAAGAAATTAATATTTTTTATGCGAGATATTTGAAAGAACATTGTGAAAAAGTAAGTTTGCCGACAATAGCCGAGTGGAATGCATTTTCGAAATCAGCTACGGTTTCATCGGTTTGATCGGTATTTTTGTGTTGGATGTTTTGTTTTAAAAGAAGAAACAATTTTTGACAAACATTTGCTTAGAAATATATTTTTCTCCGTATGCAAAGAAACACAAGTAGTTATTTAGCACTAAAACAGTTACATTGAAACAATCAAATTTAAACTAAATATAAACGTTTGCTAATGGCTGTAACACAACTACGTTTCTGTTTAAACCCAAAATGGCGTAATGAGTTTATGTTAAAATATATACATATATTCAATTTATTGCTTTTGTAGGATTATTTCAAAATATTAACATTGGGCTTTATTCAATTTCACATTTACGGACTGACATTACTATCACATACTTACAACATTTAGGATTAGTGCTGCTGATAATTTTTGTTTTTGTGAAATATGTAAACAATTATTAACAGAAGCCATTGAAATTATAGTTTTTATTATAGCGGGAAATCTTATTTGAAGAAATTCACAGGAAAAATTGGATTAATATTATAGTTATAAAACTGTTCCCTAGAAGCTGTACTCAGCAAAAAATAATGTTTTCTCGAAAGATGCTTTGTGGGGCAGAGTGCAGTTGTGCACTGCTTTCACTGCTATGAAAGATTATATGATATTTAAATGAGATTCCTCGCGTAGAGGGTCTGCATTAGAGCTTTTCAATGATCTTTTTGGAGAAATTTCTGAATATATTCATTTACATTAATGTCTTGTATTTTTAACAGTTTTTTTTTCTTTACAATCTGTCATTTCTTCTTAAAGTTCAAGAGATATTGGATTTTCAATTATTTACACTCTAAAACATCGGTTAAAATTAAGGATCATATTTTGCCTAATTTCTTGCTGTCTAAAATTATATCGATTTTGTAATTCTTTGTAACAAAAAAACGTAATTTGTCCAATTTGACGCAAAGATACCAATCTGCCGTTAAAAATGTTTATTTTTAAACAAATTTGCAAAAAAATTTAGCCACATATGTCTTAATGACATCAAAATTTTTAATCTTATACAAATTTGTATAAAAACAACAGAAAAAAAGAAGAATCATGTGAGTGTATGAATTCCAGTAAAAACACGCAAAATTTTTCTTTAATAAATTAAATTAAATTTCTACTTTATTAATGAATTTTATTCTGGCTTAAAGTTCTTATATTTTGAAAGTGTGATATGTTGAGAATGTTATTATTTTTATTTAAAAATTCAGTTTTACCATATGAAATTAGCCGAGTGGAATGCATTTTCGAAACCAGCTACGATTTCATCGTCAGCACTCTTTTGCTCATCGGTACTACTGTTATTGAATGTAAATTTAATCTATTTAAGCTTCAATATTGAAGGAATAGCAACTGGAACTTGCTCTCTCATATAGGCAATGTTGAGGTGAGACAGAACCATATTTACAATTGACCATATTTATTCTCCTGTCGTTTATCACATATAATGAATGAAAGTGCGGTAAAATGTTGTCTACTATTATCGACCTTATTTTCAACAAAAGTGTTTTAGAGTGCAGTTTACAACAGGGAATATCATTAACTAAGAGAACTTTTCTATCAGTTATTAAAATATAATACTAATTTGGACATTAGGACATTTGAAGAGTAGCTAAACAAACTTAAAGACCGATTTAAATCAAAATCCTACCAAATGTCATTAAAATTTGCAACCTATATTTCGATTTCAATATTTTCATACTTATTTTATATGAAGATCAAATTCGGTTCAATCGTTTTCATCTATTCTTTCTGGCATATTTATAAACATAGTGCCATTATATATGTAGTATCAACATTAATGGAATAATTTTAATTTTTATTATAATCAACAATTTTTAGTTCAACGCCGTGGCTTAATCGGCATTAGAAAGAACGATTCGAGTTACAAAAAATAACAAGAATCTGGCAAAACCCAATAAGTCGATAGATCAATTCCTTTAAATGATAAATTTCTGATAAAAAAATATTACCACATTTTTCAAGTACAGTAAGTAATTGAAGAGTACCTAGAATTCTCTACAGCCGAATATAATATTTAAACTGGTTTTATTTAAACCTGCATATATTTTGCTATTATCTAATGCACACAAAATTTTTCCCAGTCGAATTAAGCAGCAACATATTACTATCAGCTAAGCAGATAGAACACTTTTGGTTTTTACTTTGTTAACAAGAATGTCCTAGAATGCTCTTGAGGTACTCACTAGTGCCATCAGCATCATTTTCCTTGTTGTTGTCGTCGTCATTACCATCATCATTTTACCTTGTTGCATACAAATTCTTTGCAAAAGATATTTTTACTTCTTGCAAGCTCTTGCCCCTTTTCGTTTTGTTAAACATATAAGTATTTTCTCTTTTATCTTTTTTCACTTTTACATATATTTTATGTTATTTTAAGCAAAAATTGTTTGTAAAAAATATTCTTTGTTGTGAATGTGTGTATCTGTGTGTTTTACTATTTCTTGAGATTTTGATTGCTTCATTTGCACAACACTAAACTAAACTAAATGTGTAATATGAATTTTTTCGTGCTTTAATTTTGCTTATTTGCACTCTATTTACTTGTTTTGTGTTAGAAACGAATCCTTGTTTAGGGGTATTTGAGTAGAAAAGTATTTTTAGTTGTTATTTGTTGTTATTTTTATCTTCATTATAGCTTTTCTATTTTTTTACACAGTTTTGTGTCTTTTGTATTTTCAATATTTAATTTTATAATATATCCTCTAAGGATATAAGAATAAGAACAAAAATTTTGTTAAAAAATAGAGAGATGCAACAAACAAATAAGGAATTTAAACAAAGAATTTAGATAAATATATGCCAGCGTTTTAATAAATTTGAAATAAAATCAAGTAGCTTAACATTTGATGATATTTTATATTTGGGGCAACTTTGAAAATAATATTCGTGCAGAGAAATAAGCGTGATGTTTGTACCACAGATCAATAAAGATCAATTTTCAAACTTTGCAAGTAAAACGAAAAGGACTTTTATCGTTAACCACGCGTATTCTCTAGAGTAATACGTTAGTATTTTTTATTGTTTTTTAAAAGCTTACACATGCTTTCTTATAAATAACTTTGCTTGGAACGTCGAGCAGACCATAAGCAGCAGTTTGAGTGTTTAGACGTACTCTTATATGTAAATATTGGATACTGCAAAGTTTTTACCAATATGAGTGTAAAAATAAAACTTTTGTGCCTTAGATCGTTAAATAGCAACTATGATCTAATAGAAAAAATTTCTAACATATAGTATCTGTTATTGTTATGTAGAGCTGTGCCAAATAGTTCGTGTCAGTGACCGCTTATTCTCAACAATGCTATTTTTTAAGAATTTATTCTTTTTTTAATCGGTTGTAAATAGTGTTATAACTAAAATAAACAAATTAAAAAATTAATTTAAAAAAAATTACATAAATTAACTAATAAAAATCATATTTAATAAAAAATATTTTTTTTTTCTTTTGACTAGAATATTGCACATTTTATTTTAGCTTAATATACTCAGACTAAATTTTTTTAAGGCACATTTGTTTGGCTTTTATTATTATTGGTTTTAAATCATGGCAGAAACTTTCGTTGCTATAAAGTATCACTCTGTAATATTTTTTATAAATACAATTTATTGCAAATTTTGATTTAAAAAATCGGAATAATAAAATAAAACCATTATAATTTAAAAAAAAATGGTTTAACATATTCCCACATTTGTTACAGCGATGCTCAATATGTATGTGAAATATGTTTCTCTTATTAATACAAAAAAACTTAACTAAAACAAGAGAACAACATAAAAAAACATATAAATAAAACATCGAACTGTACACTATTAACCGAAAACCGTTCAGTAGAGTAACCGAATCAGTTCATTCAGCTCAGTGATTCGTTCAATTTAAGCGGTTTGTTCATGAACGACACAGCTCTATTCTTAATATTAAGCAACAGTGAGTAGCCACGTTGTCCGCTCTTCATGCATTTGTAGGGTTAAGAAAAAATGTATTATCCATTTGTTGGCATCATAGTAGAAAATTCTAATCAAAGTTAAAACACCAATACATTTACATAGATTTTCAATTTTTAGCCCTTAGCTTTTTGCGTTGTGCTACTTTAAATTGAAATTCATTTTTTTATTTTTAATGAAATCAATTTCAATTCAAATTTAAACACTTTAAATTGGTTTTTGTATCGAAAGATGTTGCTTTATTGAACGATAACTTTATAGCGCTAATATACGAATATGTTTTTGAGTATGTGGTTGCTGTGCCCAGCACATTTAAAGCGTAACTTTGAGTTCCAATTTTAACATACAATTTCACGTAATGTAAAATATATAATTCCATAATAATGCCTGGCATCTTAGCTTCCACATGGTTAATTGATGGTGGTTAATTGTCACAGACATGCAACTTTACGTATCTTCAAAGAAAATAATCTAACAACGTTAAGTAGTGCAAGTAAGGTGGTCAGTCATAGAGTCTAATTTCATAAGCTAATCATACGTCAAATATTTTTTTAAAATTAAATTATTAGCAATATGCGCTGTACAAAGTGACAAGAGGTTTATCGTTTAACAAAAAGCTCTATTTTTTACCAAATGAATTTAATAAACCAAGTGAACAGTTTTTTCTGTGCCACAGAAACCGTATTTATTACTAATTTAAAGTGCTCTGCTTCTTAAAAAAAGAACGGGATACTTTCAAATACTCTGAGTCATATTATTTATATTGTTGCCTGGCTGATAGTAACTTCACTGCTATATACAAACACTCAACACTACCTTTAAAATGCTTTAAGCTTAATTTTCCGCGTAAAAGCCACGACGTAAAGGAAGTGTGAAAATATTTGCAATTTCTTTGGTGCCCTATCGCAGAACTTAACATGTATACATTTGTAAATATATATGCACTTTTATGATGACATTTTTATAACGACTAACGTATACAGAAACAGATTTATTAACGTTAAAACTTTTGTTTTAACGTTGTTACTTTTGTTTGAACTATAGAATAAAACAAATCACAACTTAAAAAAACTAAAGCGTTATTGTTTTAAAAGAGCCTAACTAGGAATTGAAAATGTATACTGGAAGAACAGAATTTGAAATGAAAAATTTTTAAGACAAAAAAAATCCAGAGGCGTTAAAAACATGAGAAAATTTTTAATTATAACGCGTTTGCGAAACGCTTTATTTGGAAAGTGTGTTATTTAACAAGCTGTATGACACATGGTATTGTCCTGCTGGAAAACCAGCGTTTCAGAAGACATCTTTTGCGTTTGTTGGGTTCACGAGTAATTATTCTAACTGGTCACATTAAAAAAAATAAAAACCAATTATTCTCATGCTCATAAAATAAACCTACCGATGATTTGTGATGGATGTAGCTATGCATAAAGAATCTTTGTTTGATTGTCGTCGACCTCAAAGTGGCCAAGGTTTACTCAGTGGACAATATTAATAAATTAAGCGTCGTCATTAAATAGAATATCTTAATTATACAGTGGGTTGATTACTAGTTTATTTTCAGCCCATTGACTAAGGGTGTGGCGCAAGCAATGTTCATTCAACTTTGGGATTATCTACATTTTATTAGTTTAAGTTTTTATGTAAACTAGTAGTGAGTAGACGAAACTTCAATTGCTGCACGAGATCGGTCCTTCTGACTTTAAGCTCTTAAGTTTTAATTTATTTTTTATCTGTCCACTGTACTACATCCTTGTGGGTAAGTAGTAAAAGTGGTATTAAAATGATTCATTGGCCTAATGGATAAACCATTGTGTCGTCTTTTAAATAGATGACATTCACGATAATATTTTCGAACGATACAATTTGCACAATTTACCAACAAAAATGATTAAATTTATTTTGAAACAGCGTAGTGCTATGACAATATCTATTTTATTTAACGAACCAAAGTACCTTAGTAAAAAAAATGCACTTCATTTTCCCTTAACCCCACAACAAGCTTATCGGTTAGAATACATTTTTATTAAATATTTTTTGATATTTTAAAAACTGCTATTAACCGCTAAATAGATTTCAAAATTCGTTTAAATAGGCATTTTTTGTGCTTGAAAGATCTATATATAAAATATATAAAAAACTAACATTGATTATTATAAATAAATTAATAAAAAATCATTTACATTCTTTAGTTTAGTAAAGGAGTTAATATAAAACATAATGTTAAACAGATACTTTTTGTCCTTAGTGGATGGGATATATATAAAAAAATAAAGGGTTTTTGTTCAAAAACAATTGGTGCTCAATAGTTCTTAAACTAACCAAAGCTATAATATATTGATATTTATAAATAATAAAAAATGGACATAATTTTCAAAAGAATAATAATAAATATGTTAAATACACCAAATTAATAAAAGCAATTTAAATAAACTGTACTTTTTTCCTCTTCACTGTCATTTACTTTTGGTTCACCTCCAATCGTTTATTTATTTTTATTTAAATCTGGCTTGTATTATAAAACGCTCAACAAAAGCACCATTTCAGACACCTACTGCTTATTACTATAGAAATTAAGGATTTAATTAAATTAAACTTTTTAATTTACTTAAACTCATATTATCAATTTTTGGCTGCTATTTTATTGTTAATTGGTTAATGGTTTATTATAGCAATTTAATAATCTAAAGTCTACAATTTATAAACGAACTGATTCATTGAAAATCTACTTCAATAGAAACCATCTGTGGCCTTTAAATACAAACCTAAAATGCTTCCTTTGTTGTAGCAATATTATAAATTAAGCCAATTTATAAATTTTTAATTAAATTTCATTAAAGCCATAACCCTTCATATTATATTTCCCCCTCATAACGTTTAAAATTTAAAATTTATTTTACTACCAACAAAGTTAAATGTTTCTAATTTTAAAAGTTATTCAATAATTTTAAAACATGTTTATTTACTTTTAGGATTTGACATTGAACTGTTTTCGTGATAGGTTTTGTGAAATAAAATTTAATTAAAATTTTAATTTATAATGAGATTAGCGTACAACTATTTAAAATATTATTGCTTTATAAAAGTAGCCGCTTTGTTAAAGTTAAGGTACATTTTGAATATTTTTTTTTGTTGTATTTCCTTTAAACCTATTAAATGAAATTTGGGCAAATTTTTTTAAGCATTTGCCAACATATCATTATTTTTTCTTTCCTGAAAAACATATGCTTTTACATCTGCTATGAAAGGTATTAACACATGACGTGAGTTAGTTGTGTAACAAACCATAAGTTATTTTTAATAATTTCTATAAATTCGACATCAGCAGCAAAAAGAAGTCGACGAAAAAAAGTTACAATTAACCACTGGCAACCAACATCAGTGACCAAAAGTATAGAATTAGCAATAACAAAAGGCTTTTGTTTTTGCTAATGTACTAATAATAAAACAAAAGAAAGTAACCCAGCCGAAAGAATTTTATTACTTAAACGTAATTAGGTGAATATTATGTTATGGCTAATTTTTTAATTATACGAGTATAATGGATTTTACTTTTATTATTATTTTCATACGGACGTACATGCTTTTGTACATACGTACCTAAATATAAACATATAAGTATGTACATATAAATATGTATGTATGTACATACATTTTACCTTTTGAATACGCATATTACAAAAGAAGTTGTCGATTTGCCAGACGTATGAGTGATAATATAATTCCTTAACTAATAAATAATAAGTATACGCAGCTGTTAATACTTACAGAATACAAACCACATTGCTTTCTTTAATACGCAAAAAACAGAACCCCACTCGCCATAAATTGTATTAAATATATACATTATTTTCAAAAAAAAAGGATCTATTCCATTTACCTTTTCCTATTAACACGAGGGGGCCTAATTACAAAAAATTAACGACAAAAAGAGGGTTTTTTTATACTGCAATATTCAACTCCACAGGATTTATTATAATTTAAAAAAAACACATTTTATTTAATTATAATTATTTTATATTGTTTTAAATTTTATTGATGTTAAAACATTGATAGCGCGTTATTAATATTTTTTGAGGCCATCATTACTTAAAGTGGAGAAAAAACTTTAGTCACCTCATGTCAAATTTTGACATTATTATTTTATTTACAGTATTTTATCTGAACATTACAACTATACAATTAAAGGAACTTAAAACTTTTCAATATTCTTGAGACTTTTGAAGGTTGTTTTTTAAATTATGGAAGGATTTACGTTACTTTTTGTATATCACCAAACTCCCCTTAGGACTAAAAACTGTAACAATTCTAAGCGAGCGATCAGCTGAAAATGCTATCAAGTCAATATTCAACACATCCTTTGAGATATAATTAGTAATTCCAAGATATGTTTTTTTCTGCCAGCCGAGTGGCTCACCGGCCTAAAGCGCACATGGCTTTTAGATTTCAGAAGGACTTTTCCCCATTTACGTACCTAAACGTAAAACTTCATTATTTTTTTATTTTTTATTTAACAATATATCTAAAGTCATTTATCAATATTTCAAGAGATTTAATTTTTTTTTAATTTTTAGAAATTTGTTGTTTGTGTAAGAACTATTTTCCTTAAATACACTAAACTATTGAAAAACAAAATATTATAAATCTTTGATAAATGAAACATTTGTTAATGTTAAAGTGAGTTAGTAAAAACCAAAAATGTATTAGCAATTAACATTTATTAAAAACTTTAATACAAACATATATGTATTTTATATTTATTGATAAGTTTTGTATATAAATACGTTCACTGCTACTATTGTAAAGTGTCAATTTTGATTTAGGTCAAATAAAGATTTTTGCTGGTTTTTTATTGCCATTTTCTTTTCCACATTTTATTTGCAGCCAGTGAGTGACAAACAGCTTGATCTCTAAAAGTATATAGTTTAATAAAAGCAGCTGGAAAGAAAAAAAGGGTGCAAGGCATTAGATAATTTCTTAAAGAAAAAGCTTTTATATTTTTAATTTTATTAAAAAATTGTAAATATAATTTTAACTAATCTAAATATATACTAATCCTCATGAAATTTTGTTGACATATTAATTAGTATCCAGAAGCAGTTTTGTTTGACTGTTTATATCTCAGCTAGTTCTATGGAAATTTTTCGATACTCTCACAAACTTAAATATAACTTAAATATTTATAGGAAGACTTTATTTATTTTTAATAGCACTAGTCCATATAAATTTGTATAGCAAGTGTGTGATTTTATAAGAACTAGGATGCAAAACTACACAACGAGGCAAATTATAATCACTAGTAGTTGTCTAATGCTTGACATTCTTTAATTTATATACATTTAAGTGAGAACAACCAAAAACTATAATTGTTTCAGCCTTAGCATTTCTGCCTTGTCAAGGAAGGCAAAACAGTCTGTGCACTTCTAACAAGTTTTACAAAAATACACTGCATTATTCATTATTATTTTTTTACATACACATATGTATGTGTTAGTGCCAGCTTTTAATGGTTCTTCATGTTATAAAATAAAATTAAACTCATACACATACAATGGAAACCATTTGGTTTGTTGTTGTTTTAATTTGTTTTGTTTTTTTCTTAAAAAAAATTCGTTTTTTATGTAAAATGTTTAAGTTCAATTCAGTTTAAGTTCAGTCGATCTTTTGTATAGATTTATAAAACCTGCCGTTTTAAACAATTTACCATATTTTTTATTAAACTTTTCTGTCAAAAGCCTTTAAAAAACAGATAACAACAAATATTTCATTTCAATTTCAATTTAGTAAAACTTATTATAAAATATTAATATGTTTTAAGTATTTTAACATTAAACCAATATTACATTAAAAAAGATACTTTCCTACAACTTATATGGCTTTAAATAGTCTTTGCTTTTAAATTTTAATTAAGGTTTTTATTTGAAACATAAAGTACATATTTACATTTAATAATTTTAATTAAAGAATAATATTGCTTTAATTTTCTTTATATCTGTAGTATGAAGTTTGCAATAATTTCTGGTTGTTATCATACAATATATTAAAAAAGTATACTAACACATACACATACACATATATTTTTAACACTGTTACGTGGAAAGTTCTAAATGGTCTTCCAGATTAAGGTCATACTTTTAGTGTGAGCGGTAGAATGTCTCAAAACTTATCAATAAAATCAACCCGGTGTTAAAAATAATCCGATTACGATTTGCTTTGTTTCTAAAAATTTTTTAAGCCGTCAATAACAGTTTTGTTTTAAAGTGACATTTAGTTTCCTCATTCTATTAGTATTTTATAACAAAATGATGACATAAAAGAATTTCCCAATAATATAAAAAAACTCTATAAAAAAATTAAAAATATCTACTCATTTACAGATATAGAAATAATGTCAGTAAAGAACATTATGTTTTACAAGTGGACGCAATTTACCAGTTGTTTGAAAAAAATTAACTTTTTATATAAAATAATAATGAAGCTGTTTCAAAAGTGATGCTTAAAATATGGTTTAAATTATACTGAAGACTGTCAATCATTACATCTGTGCCAAGAGCAAACTTTTAGATTTATAACTATTAAAGCAAATTCTTTCTGCTTTTTTTTAAATTTATCCGTCTAAATAAAAATGTATCAGACATAATAAATAAGACTTTTTCAAGTTTTCTAAAATAAAGAAAATTTCAGCTAATAATTAAACTGATAAAAGATTTTCCAAATAAGAAATTTACAAGATATTTTCAGTTTATTATTTATTAAACAATTTGTTGATAAACAATTATTTATGAAATTTAAAATGATAATATAAATAGAGGGAGGGGTGAGATCAATGTCGTTGTGAAGTTATCAAAAATCTTTTAAGAATTATAATTTATTATCTACAAAGAAATATAAGCTCTAGAGAAAATTTTCTAGTTATATATATTTTAATGTTAAATAATGTGCATACTTCTAATTTTGTGGAAACAATAGGAAATTGATGCTGCCAAGATAATAAATTCGACAACAAGTTTTAATGCAATTGGCAACTTAATATAAAATTAAATAAATTATTAAACTGCTTACAAACTAACAAATAACAACATCAAACAAAAACTGTATTTAGCATTTATTCAAAAAAATTACTTTTTTTCCTTTTTTAAATAAACGTTTTTCAAAATCATAAGTCAAAAAATTTAAAGAAAGTATAAAACATAATCTTTAACCTGCACTTAAATGCAATATCATGCATATTTATAATTATTAAAAAATTTATTTATCTGTAATATTTCTGCTTTCCCTCGTATATTTTATTAATTAACACACATACATACATATGTTTAAAACTGATGGTATTTTCCTGTGTTAGTCAATTGCGATTTAAAATATCTACATATATAATTACGTTTATTATTAGTGCAAGTATTTTTAATTTTATTATTTTTATCCAACGCCAAAAGCAATCATGGCATTTACACATTTCGTACAGATCTTCTGAAACACAGACACAAGGAAATTAACCTTCATATACAATTATGAATGGTTTAGTGAATGAGCAAAAGTATTTTTGTTTATTTCCACATCTACTGCCTTGCTGGCAAGAGATTGAATTTTGCATAAATGTTATCCAGTTATTATAAATTCTAAAATAAAAACAAACAGACCTACTGTGCAATACGTTATAGAAACATAATGAAAAAAATAATGCGAGTAACTCAACGACTATTGCATATGTATGTGTTTGATAGTTTTTTTTCTTTGTTGCTTTCTTTTTAGTTTTCGTTATTTCTATTTATGACTAGAGGTTAGAAAACTAAATACCAAATTAAATTGTTATCGGATATGATATGTCCTGAACACAAACACCATTTATGCATTTATAAACAAATATATTCGTTTATTAATTTTTAGCTTATACATGGAATTTCTATTGACAGGTACATATAAAAATTATTGGTGCCTAATAAAACTGGGTTTTAGTAAATCTGGAATATCTAAGTTGTAGGATGCTAATATTTTTTGAAAATTTGTATGTTGAGGCAAAAACATACATAAAAATAATTTTTATAATTTTTTTTTAATTTTTAATTTTTTTTGTCAAAGTCTTACATTTAAGCGACTATTTAAAAAGGTATATACAAAAAAACAAAAAGAATCCGTAAATTAAATAAGAATAGGGGCTCAAGCAAAAATGAGTACTTCAGAAAATGTTATTTCCAATAACTTTAGTTAAATTGTTATTTTACTCTTCTTTTTATTTTTGTCCTTTTGTCGGATAAATAATTTTTATTTCATTTGGAATACCTTCCCGAGAATGTGGGTCTATATTTTATATTTTTTTCTTTTCTTATAATGTAATAAATCTTTTATTAAAAATGAAAATTACTCAGAAATCTTTAAAAAAAACTTATAATATAACCAAATCGCTGGATTTTTGTGATCTAGCTTGGCATCCCTAATAAAATATATATATTTTATGAATTACAAAATTGTTTTTGAATGAATACAATAATCCAATGAAATGTTATTATTCAAATACATTTAGATAGTTTTAGATAAAAATAGAACATGCATGCATATGGAAATATCTATGAAAGTTGCAACCTGCTGGCAATATAAAAATGATTGTAGCTGTTTTTTTTTTTTGTTAACCTAATTTAAAAATATGAGAAAATAAAATTTTTTAAATTTATTTTATATATATTATTAAATTTATGTATAATAATTTAACTTTAGAGGCTAGTTTTAACATTTTTTATTTACTCATTGTGACATAGGATACAATTTACGTGTTTGGTTTATTAAGTTCAAATAAGGTATTTACATTCCCATCAGTCTGTGAAAGTCATTCTCCTGGTCAAGAAGTTAAGGCAAATAAAAAAATTCGTTAAATTGTTATTGGTTTCCCGTAGTGCTTTGGTAAAAAAATTTAACTAAACTAGTCGTTTAATGAAGTTTAAAAGACCAGAGAACTTGAAAAAAATTTAAAAAAATACATATAATAATATTATAATCATAAATTATTTAGCCGTGAGGTTTATTATTGTCTTAGAAGGAAAATAAAAATAAAACATAATGTTAACTTTAAACTGAATTTTAACTTTTAACTGATATCGAATACGATTCCGTTTCGCTATTCCGAACTGAGTAATGGCACAATTTTAAGCAAAATATTAAAACCGATTTTAAAAATGTCTGTGCAAAAATCTATACAACCCTCTCAAACACTTTTTCCATAAAAAGCCTAATCATATTTTTATAAATTTCTGTGTGTTAATAAAATGTAATCTTCGTGTGGCCGATTGAATCAATTCTCTTTTGTATTTTTACTAATATTCTTTTAAAAGTTTTTATCAGATATCAACTATGTCATTTAAGGGCAAAACTAGTAAAAATCTTGCATCCAAGCCTTTTGCAAGCAAACAATTTATTTGCGAATATAATTAAGTTTAAAACTACTCATAGTGTAATGAGAACATCTAATAAAATACTTATTTGTTTTATAATTTTACATTTTTTTCCATATCTTTGTTGAATAACTTTTTGCGCTGTTAAAAATTTCAATTAAACCATATTAAAGAAATATTTAAAAAAGTTGTTCAAACTGAATTTTTCAATTGTCGTCTTATTTTCTAATAAAACATTTCAACTCTTTTTTTGTCCCATTTTTCTGTAAATAAGTTTAAAGGCCAAAATGAAAGTGTGAAAATTGTTTTATTTTAATTAGAGTAAATGTTCTGTCTTGCGCACTTTGGAGGACTCAGTCAGGTCAGATGGACCAAC
>NDXZ01014352.1:0-13499 GCA_003055125.1 Paykullia maculata
AAATATGCCGCATTCGGTATGCAGCTAAAAATGTAAACAATAGTAAATATCAGCAGGAGAATAAAACAAAATTTTTCTCATTATCAGATATAATTCTCACCAAAGACAACAAAAATGCTGTAGTACCAAAAGGTGGTGGTTTTTTCGTGAATAGTTTAGTGTGTTTGTTGTCTTTCTTTTAATGTGTAAGAAGCAAGGCGCATCAACATTAGGTGGCGTTGAGATTACAACAAGTAAAACTTTGTTGTTTTTTCGTTGTTGAGATGTTAAATGAATCAAGGCAAATTTTTGTTGTTTTAGTTTTTTGCGGGAGCTAAAAGAGATAAACATAAACAACTTTTGACAGATAAAATCCGTAATTATGCCAAAAAAAAAGTAGATCAGTTGGCTTTTCGACACCACCTGGTATTTATGCGCCTTGGTAAGAAGCTTGCTTTGGCTTGTACAATTAAAGAATAGAAAACCAGTTAAAGTGTACAATATGTTTTTTCTTTCTGTAATGTTGTATTATAAAATAAATTGCAACAATTCTTGTGGGAATTATATTTTGGCATATTATATATTGTTTTTTTCTCTCTTTTTTTATTTAACGTGTGGACAAAACAAGTGTTGTATACTATTTAAAAACTTATATAAAACTTTGAATGATTTAAATGCGCAGAAATTTTCTATATAAAATGCAGTACAATGCAAAATTAACAATTGCATTATGAATTTCTCAATGAGTTGTCAACATTGCCTGCAACTATAATGAAATTTTAATAAAAATATTTAAAGAATCAAACAAAAACTTTAATAAAATATAAAAATAAAATTAAACAACGGTTTGTTTGAAAATATTCTAGCAATAATTTTTTCTGTGTAACATAAAAACACAAAAACCATAAAATGAACTTGTTTTCTTTACTCTTTATAACAAATGTTTTAAAAGATAATGATGAGTGAGTAACAAGCAGAAACAGAGTAGGGGGATAAGGTATGGATCCCGAGTTGGTTGTTTTTTGATTTAATAGAATTGTGTATATTTCAATGAAAATAATGTCATAATACAAATTGTTAGTACACACACATACATACACATATACCATAGAGCACAATTGATGCTTATGTTTTTAGAGACAAACACAAATAAGCCAAAACGCACTAACGGTTTAGTCATGTAAACCATTTTTCATTTATATGTTTAAACATTTGTATTAGGGTTGGGCAAAAAATATCGATATATTTTCTTGTAATTTTATTTCGATATTTTTGGACTCTGGTTTTGTATTTTATGTAACTTATTTGTAAAAAAATCTTTTCGTCACAATCTCGACTAGACTGTTAAAATGCTTGTATTGACAGTTAGGGCAAGTTATATTTGATCCCTTTTAAGGTGTTTGCAAGTCTATAGCAATAACTCCCAAGTGTAAAATGTTAAAAATTACAGTTTCATAGTTGGGGTTTATTCAACATTAGCTGTTCTATTGTGTAAATCATGTGAATAACATTTTAATTACATTGTTTTGTTTTTAACGTATTTTCAACAAATCATTAACCATGTGAAGTTGTGTTTGCCCAGCATTTCAGGCCTGGGGGCAAATTAAGGCATTCGATATCGAATGTAATTTTGTTCCATCGATGGAGTTTTCTGTGTATTTGGTATAGGAATTCTAATTAGAGTTTTTTATTTTCGATCGATATCGAATGCCGTAATTTGCCCCCTGTTCTTTCTGAAGTCAACCTTAGATATTTAGTTTGTTAGGCCTTCTCGATGTCTTTGAAAAGAGTTGCTTCACCGGTTAATCTGACAGTACCCGATAGTAGAAGACGTTTGACAGGTAAACACATCAAACAGAGGGTACTCCTTATGTCAATATCTATTAACTACTGGTTCAATTACATTTTTACAGCACTTTTCTTCAAAATAACGATTAATCAAAATTTTTAAGTCGCAGGCAACGATATTGAAAAAAATATCTATAGAAAAAAATCGATATTTTTTTGCATTTGCCCATCCCTAATTTGTACGTTGATACAAACATTGTTTTATTTATTTCTTTTATTTTATTTCTTTCTATTAGCAACAGTAACAGGCAATATTTAAACAACAGCCCATTTGAATAGCAGAAACATTACGTAGTTGAAGTATAAGTTTTTTGAAAGAAACTTTTCTTTATTTGTGTAATCATAAATCAAACATACACCTTTATACTTGCAAGAAATATGTGATTTAATCAGTTTAATTAATTAAAGTTGAAGTTTCTATTTTTTCAAAAGAGAGTTCTTTGAATAGATTTAAGATTTATATGGGAATAAATTAATTGTTGGGGAACAGAATTGAAAAAATGATTTTGTAAATTGATTGATGAACTGTGGAAAAACTTTTTCTAATTTTCCCATTGGATATAATTTATATTCAAATAATTTTTAATTATGTAAATTTCGCAGTGTAATGCATTTCCAGCCACAATTATTTGTGTTAGTAATGCCATTTTTCAATTTTTTTTAGAGTAACGTTGTGAGAAGAATAAACAAGTAAAGGACAAATCATAATCTTACTTTAGCCAACGTCACTTTTTTTTTTAATATACATAATAAAAAGTTTTATTATTTTTTTTTAGCAATTTTTTTTTTTGGATAACAAAATATTTAAATCTTTTTTCTATTAAAAGAAAAAAGACCAAAAAAAAAGTAATGCTTTGAAAACACTTTATGTTGTTTTTTTTTTAATTAATTTTAAAATATTTTTCTTAGTCCACATTTATTACAGTCTAACCTACATTAGAGCGTAGAGTGTTGCGTTGAATGGCGTCTAGTGTTTACGCCGAAGTGACCTACCTAAATAAGAGCGTAATATTGTGTCATGAACTTTTAAAGAAAATTTAACCAAATAAAAATGAAATAGTGAGAAAATCGCTAGATTTGAAGTAAAATTCGCTAGATTGATATAAAAATAGCTAAAATAGCAAAAATTTTTAATAATAACAAATTCCAACGCGCTGTCAATATCGGATTTTTCAATTGTAAGGCGCTGACGCCGCGCTATTTCGGTTTGCTTCATACAATTTGTATGGGCATGAGAATTTTTGACAGCTACACAACGCTTACCGCGCTGATTTATATTTGGCTGTTACTTTGTTCAAGGTTAATGTTATTTATTCAATAATTTGATTTGAAGTTACGACTGTCTTTTAGATAATGTCTAAGATAAAACTGGGGATGTCTGACTGTGTTTTTGTTTTATTTAAGTTTTTTTTTATCTTAGAATTAGCTCTTAAGTGTAGTAAATTTTTTTGAGCTAAAGCTATGTGGTTTATTTGGTTTTAAATACTTAAGTATTTTCTTTCTTTAAAAAAAAAAAACAATGAATACTGAATTGCAACAGCTCAACTATAGTAGTGCAATGTATTGTATAAAAGAAGGCTAATCTATGAGTTGTCTTGCAGATTTAACACTCTTAGGTAAAAGGAGTACAATAAAAAATGAATAATATCGGTTACGAAAGATTTAGCATTAAAATAATTTAATATTTAACTTTGAGACGTATGTAAAGAATGTAAAATTTTGAAGGTATTTAATAAATCATATAGATATACATATGTATGTAGAATAACAATTATAATGTTATGTCTTAAATTCAACAAATTTTTTTTAGAAAACAATGTCTTTTAACAAAAATGACATTGCCTGTTAGTTACCCTTTTTGTTTTTGCCGTAACTATAGAGTGACATATAGTGTTACGTCACGCAATATTATCAACTGCATCATTATTTTTTTGTTCTTGCATTAAAAATGTTTTTTTTTTTATAAATAGTATATATTGTAGTAAACAAACCTTTAATTCGCCACAACCTTAAAAAAAAGAAGAAAAATTGTTACAATAATTTTTCAAAAATGTTTAAAATAAGGTTTAAAGTAAGCTTTAAGAATATACTAGAGTTATGGTTTTTTCCTTTCTATTTCTTCTGCTCTTTTTTAAGTTTACACAAAAAAATCACCCTGACAACGAGCTCCCAATTAAGCCAACTAAGTGCATGGAAATCTTGCTTAACTCTAGCTGATGTACGAAAATGCACAGCTGTGTTTGACTTTTATAGTGAAAATTATGACTAGATAATAAGTTTTTTTTTTTATTTTTTTGCTTGAGAAAAAAATCCAAAAAACAACATCTCTATATTACGTACATTCGCTTGTTCCCTTCAAGTTGATAATAATAATACACCAGGGAGATATTCTTAATATTATATAGTTTGGAATAGAATGTTTCACACAAGTTTTTTTTTTGGAAAAATAATTTTTGACAAGTTTTTCATAAAAAGAAATTTTTTTTAGCAAAATGTTATATAAATAAAAAATTATACATATTTATTTAAAAAAAATGTATGTATATACAAAAATTTCTAAAATTAAAATTTTCTAATTTAACTTCTTCCTATATTTAAATATTGTTTGGATTTTTTTTTAAATATATTTCTAAATTTGTTTTAGATTTTTTAAAGAAATTATTATGCAAATATTCTTATCGGTTTTTAATTTAAATAATAATTTATAAAAAAACTTTTTTTCGACTGTAAAAGCTTAAAAATTCTTAAAAATTGTTTAATGAAAATATAGTTTTGTAAAGTTAAAAAAGAAAACTCAAAGTTGTATTGAAAACACAACAATTGTTACATTGCCATTGGTTCGATGGTTAAAGCAAACAAATACACGTGAAAAAGATAAACAGAAAAAGCTTTTAATGGTTGTAGTTAATTTCGTTCTCATTCATCTAGCGATAGAAAATATGAATATCGGCGACTATCAGTCACCATATTCTATTTCCTAATAACTTTGAGTTAAATAGATGATATTCACATCCAACACTAAAATACCTCAAAGAGTGCTGCTGATGAAACTGTTTTAAAAATGCATTCCACTCGGCTAGTGTCGTGAAACTTACTTTTTCAGTATATTCTTCAATTATCACAAGCAAAAATGAATTTCTTAATAATCTAGAAATTTAAAAATTAACTTGAGCCAGAATAAATAGAAAAATTCGTTTAAATAAATAAGTTCGACCAAAACTAAAAAATTATTCCAAAATTTTACAATTTGTACAAATAATATTAATTAAAGAAGAAATTTTACATAGCCTGATATTGTAACAGATAATTTCACGTAGGGAGTTAAGATGAATTCAATTATTGAGTTTGAACGAAAGTTTTGTCCGGACAAATTTTTTTTATATTGTGTTTAAAAAAGTGAATCGGCAAACTTAATATAAAAAAAATTTGTCTGTATAAAATTTTTGTTCGATCACAATGAGTGAATCAGCTTTACATTTCACACTGCTGCCAAAACAAGTTGTTAACAAATAATTCTTACAAAAGCAAATTAAATATTTTCTAACTTTGTGTGATATTTTATATGTTACAGTGTAAAAACGTCAACAGAATCACATACGTCGAAGTAAGATGTGATATTAAGTCATAATGCATATAGACATTAAAAACAAGCACACAGAAACATACTTACACGCATAAGTACATACAAATATGCATGCATTTATGCATAAATGTTATTCTGATGTTGATGATATGTTTGCTGCTGCTGTTTACTACACGTGGTTTTTGGTACTTGAGTATGTGTACAGTACTATGTATGGGACAAGTATATATATGCACGTGCATGTGTATAAGTGTATGTGTGTGTACCATTGTGCCACTTTAGATGTCACCACAAGCGTCAGCATAACAACAATACAAATGACAGCTGCAAGGCACTTGCGTCTTGTTTTGTGACTGTTGCAGGCATAAATCTATTGTATATTTTTCCTGTTGCTGCCACAGTTTATAATGTTCGTGGTGCTTTACTGTTGTTTAAGCTTATATTTTTTCTTCTTTTTATCGTTTCATTTGTATTTTTTGTTTTTGTTTTGCAGTTTTTGTTATGTATTATTATTGCTGATGATGTCCTTGCCACTACTACACATACATATGTTTACTCGCAAAAGTATCTACATGTGAGAGATGTGATGAAGTTGGTGCTGATGATGATCATGATAATAGAATGACAATGATGATGGCTGTTAAGTTTTGGTTGGCATTTATGAATTTAGATGGATATATGAATGAATGCATGTATGGTTAGATACATAGATTGCTGGTTGCATGTACATCAAGTTATGTTTGTATGGGTGTGTTAAACTTTTTTCATATTTAGGCATTCATTTATGCTTTTTGTGTGTGTGTAATTGTTTTTGTGTGGACTTGTTTTGGTATTCACACATTCATTTAAACATACACACACACACACACATTATCTTTCATATATTAATTTTTATGCAGTGTGTGTGCGTGTGCTTATGAGTGCTATTCTCATATTTGATGTATTATCCTTCTTATTTTGTTACATTTCACTACTTTGTCATTTTTTGGCACAAAATGTTTTTCATCGTTGTCAGCGTGTTGCCGTGTTTGCCTTTTTTTTTGCTGTTATTTGTTTTTGCTTGTTTTGTGTTTTCCGCTTTTGAAGCTGTTGTTGCTGATGTTGTTACTCGTTAGTCTTTATTGTTTGTTGTTTGTGTTGCATATCATTTAGCTTCCAATTGTGGCAACAACTAGCATTTTTAAAAATACATACGTATGTATTTTTCTTATTTTGTACATACATACATATGTTTTTATTTGATTTGTTTAGTTTTTACTCTGAATTGTATTTTTTTAATTTTGTTGTTATATATGACAAATATGGTTTGCTAACTATTTGTTGCAGTTTTGTTGTTAAAAGAGTTTATGAAACTAAGTTTTTGAATATTTCGTTCGCATTTTTTGACAGTATACATAGATATGTATGTGTATAACCGCAAACATCTTATTTATTTTTGATTTGTGTTTTATTTTAGAATGCAAAATTCTGTTTTTTAAATTTTATAAATAAATTTTAAAATAAGGTTATTACTTGGATATAAGATTATCGCAAGGGATAACATACACATTTATTTAACGAGGTGACCTTACAAAAACGGATAATTTTTTACTGCTTTACTTTGTATGTTTTGTTTTTGTAAAATGTCTACAATGTTAACATTTCATTTCATCATTTTATTTTCAAAAACATGCCCTTTTTTGTGGTTTTATTTGAACTAATAAATTAAGGGATTAAAAGAGCAGCAACACAAAAGGGTAACTACGAGGAAATAAAAAAAATTTTTTAAATATTGTTTTTTTTTTTTAAATCAAAATCAATGTTATACCACTCTTGCGTCAATTGTGCAAAACGCCACTATGACTTGTTTTTTTAAACGGGTAAAACTTAAATTTTATACAAATTAATGCTGATAAAAATTTGTGTATAAAGTTATATTAATATTTTTCTTTATAGTCACAACATTTTGAAAAAAAAATTTATAAATTTTGTAAGAAAAAAGTTTGAAAAACAAACCTCATTCTTCTTTAACTTTTAAAGCCATTTAATGAAAATAATTATAGAAAAAAAATATATATAAATTAAATTTTTCTCCATTCAACTTGATTGGCTTTCGCCATTGTTCTACATTTTCCCTTTTTTCATAAGACTGTGAAAAGAAATTCATTTAAAAGATGAGCCATATTTTCTCTGGCTTTTTGTGTATAAATTTTTAATTATATTCTATTAACGAGATTTTTTTACTTTAATAATTTTCCTTTTTTTTACTCCATGTGTAAGTGTTTGCCTACCCCTACTACTACTACTACTAACACTACTACAGCAACAAATGCTTATTTTATAAACACATTAAAATCCTTTTGTGTTTGCCATGTTCATTCTTTGCTATGATTATCCTGCCGCTTTCGCTTTGTTTCTATCTTTGTTAAACCCTATTCTTTGCGATTAAGCCAATTGAATTAATTATGACTAATGAAAATTTACTTAAAAAGTAAAAAATATTTAATTTAAGCCTTAATGTCAAAACAAACAAAATTATGATGCTTCCGCTATTAACGATGGTGATAAAAGTTTAAAATAAAAATTATATAATGAAAAATATTTATTATGGTATATAATTTAATAAAATAAATTTATAAAAAAAAAATCGTAAATATTGAAATATTGTTGTATGTATTGAAATTGGTTTTTATATTTATTGTTTTGGTAGCACATTTTTTGCAAATATTAACCATTTAAAATTATCAAGATATAATATGTTATTTAAGTAACAACGTAGACGAAATAATATTCAAATTTTTTAACTCCAGTCGTCTTAATATTTTAAATTTATTTTAAATAGTAAATTGTACAATATTTATACCATGTTCTCTTCACAATAAATATTTTGCAAGAACTTGCCGATTTTAAGAACTAAAGAAGACTTATATCAATTTCAAATTCAATTAAAGTGCAGCATTACTATATCAAGAGGATTTGGTTTAATTTGAGAATATTACTTTTATTCTTGCATTAAATGGATGTTGCTTATTATTTGGCCAAAACTATTTTTCATCATTTAAATTCTTGCTTCTTCATCAGTATTTCGTTATTGTCGGACCTGTTCGGCCTATTACCAATACCAAACATATCAGATTGAATAAATATATTTGGACCGAATTTTATTAACTCGGGTTCTCTCAGGCTTAATTGTCAGAGGACAAAGTTGAATCATTCAATAATGTAAAGAACGTGAAATTAAAGAAGTTCATATTCTGAAAATTTAATTTGGGTTTTATGCAGTTAATTTTTGTTCAATTTAAGATCAGTTTCATAAAATTTAAACAAGAATCAAAATTGAGGAAGATTTTTTTTTGTCAACTGTAAGTTTTATTAATTCTAAGATATGTACATGCATAAACAGAAGTTATATAATATAAAGATCTTAATAACGAAGCATAATTTATAAGAAGTTCTATTATTCGTAAATAAACTTGGCTGTACAAAGCCTAGAGTTTTATTTTTATTAAGGTAACAATTTTCTGTTATATGTAAAAATTCTTCACTACTTATATTTAAATGGACTCCAACCTTATAGTCAAACCTTATAGTAATTTTTATAGGTAGTTTTCCTTAGATTTTCATATGTTCCCAGCAAAAACTATCATTGCTTTGTGATAAGTTAAAATGATAAAAAATACAGTAGTTGCACTACTTACCTTTCGGCATTTTAACCCATTACTTAAACACGGCGATGTCATTGGAGGCAAATACTTACCCCGCTCCCTTAGAAATATGGACTTAACTAAGTCATTACCACCCTTGCTTACAAATAGGGATTTCGTGAAGTTATTACGTCAGTGCCATTAAGTAATTACTTACGTTTAATGAATAAAGCAGTCCTTCAGATTATAAATCAGGAATTATATGAGTCAAGTCTTTTAAAATATTATTTAAATATAGATGTTTTTAATTAATATTGTCAGGCTTTTTAGTTCATGTAATTATAAAATCAAGAATTTTATGAAAAATCGAGTACGACACTAGTCGAGTGTAATGCATTTTCGAAACCAGTTACGGTTTCATCTTTAGCACTCTTTGATCGTTACTACTGCTGTTGTATGTAAATATCATCTATTTAACTCACAATTTTATATTATTAGCAATTGGGATTTCTCCCTTTTAACTACTCTATACTTTTTCTTGGTGAGTAAGAACGAAATTCACCAGCTGTTATGATCTTTCTGTCATTTATCCTTGTCCCACGTTCTTGTCTTCGCTTTCATGCCCATCCATCGGAAGGGAACAAATTGAAAGCTTTTAATAAGTAAAATATCCAATTGATTGTATCGGCTTACAGAACTCATTATTATTATGTATTATATCGGCTTCCTAAGAACAGAATTAAGGTTTGTTATTTCTGTACATTACGTTTTACAGAAACACTTAAGGCTGGGGCACATAGAGTCTGTCATACGTTATTCGTCGTCATTTTCAACTGACATTAACGTGACAACGGAAAAAGCTGACATAGTAAATACTTAGTAAACGGACACCCAACACACACCCAACACACACACAACACAAAAAGCTATAGTAAAAAGTCAGCTGATAGTTGTCAAACTACTTAACGTACGTTAAAAGTTGCCCAAATTCAGTACTTTGTCTTCACAGTGACGTACCGAATGGGACAAAGTTAATAAGAAAACATGAATTTCAACTTAGCTGTCAATTGAAAATGACGACGGATAACGTATGACGTCATGATATTCATAAACATCCCTCGAAAATATAATTACTTATACTTACAATATGTTAACCTAAATGAGAATCATAATAACTAATTTAAGTTGCTCCAAACAATTTTTTTAGCCAAAGTGTATGCAGCATTTATTTCTTTTTAGATATCCCATGAATAAATTATTACGTTTCACAATATAAACTTGTTATTACAAAACTACTTCTTAGTATTGCAGATGATATTTAATAATCATTGAAAAGTGTGTTGTTACGTAAGACTAAGCCATTGCCCAGTTTTTGCTGGGTAGATAATGGCAACTGCCAAGAAAGTATATGAAAAATTTTCTCGATTTTGCAAAAAAAAAAACAACTTTGGCGAACCCTTCTTCCACGGACCTTAGTATACACTATACACATATTCACTATTTTATTTAAACCCTATAGATATATAACAACTGAGCCTCTTAAAATTGACTTTAAACTCAATTCAATGAATATTTAACGTCTTAAATGAGAAAATTTTCACTGAGTTAAACAAAAAATTCAATTTCCAAATGTACAACGTATTGCCAAACTTTTTTAAATTAAAATAGACTTAATCTTAAATAGCCCCCATCTAGGCTTTAAAAAAGATATGTTATATTGTTTAGAAATTTAATTGAGCGCAGACCAAGAAAAATACTTTAATAATATATTTGGCATTGCATGACCTCTAAAAATATTTTTTTTCTGTAAATTTTTGTTTAATGTACATCTTGTTTATGATTATAATTATTCGTTATGCAATTTTTCCTTTATTGCGACTTCAAATGTTTGCATAAAAGAGAATGCATTAACCAGCTATTAATTTATTATACAAACTTTGGTAAAAACTAAAATGAAAAAAGAAAATTGTAAAAACCCAAAGGCCATAAGAGAATGAACATTAAAAAAAAAATAAACCGTAAAACCACAAAACTAAACCTAAAAAACCTTTTATTGAAATTAGTTTTTACATTCAACGCCATTTCCTTAGCCTTACGCAAACTGCTTTCAAACTAACTTGCAGCACCAAGCAAACAGCTCATCTATTCATGCAAACCTTAATAAAGAGACTATTTTCATGATTTGGTATAAATTAAAATCAAGTTTTTGGAAATTGTGCACAAAAATATAAAAAAAAAGAAAATTCTAGAAAAAATCCCTTAAAATCCTGTTAAATTGTATCAATTTTCCCTTAACACTCGTTTATACATTTACGCAGACATAAAGAAAAGGAAAGAAATCAAAAGATGTTAAAGAACTTTAAAAAAGTTTCAGAAAAATAAAATAAAACTTAAAAAAAAAACAGCAACAAAATTACTACAACTTGCGGTTGGGTGTGAAAGGGAACTTTGGACGCTGCTTTGGTTTTAATTTTTTACATTTCTAAGCCGTGAAATATGAAAATGTAAATTTCCAATAACTATTTACTTTTGCAAAGAATATTTATTAGGGTGGACCACTTTTGTAAAGTGCAAATTTATCATATAACTCCACTATATAAACATAGACTTATAGCTTGGTTTTGACGTCGACCTTAGCGTATATTTTATCTGAGTAATTTATATCCTTTACACAGGTGGCAATAATATATCCTTTACACAGGTGGCAAAATATGTATATAGATAGGTCATTTCGTTTGTAACTTCTACAATATTAATTTGCAACCCCATATGCCATATCTTTCTATCCGTGTGTTGGTTGAAATGAACTCCGGTAGATCATTTAAAATTATATGTAGTACAAACTTTAGATAAAATAATTTTAAGAAAATTGGTATTGAAAACTGGCAGCTTTGGGACAAAACACAGACATTTATGACTTTAACTTACTTTCGGACATGAAAATACATACCCAGCAAAAACTGGGTAATGAATTGCTCTTACTCAATAACATACTTCTTAATGAGTATAACATACTGTCTGCATTACTTAGAAGGAGTTTTTTAATAACAATATTATCGTAAAACGTAATAATTTATTTGTCAGATATCCAAATGAAATAAAAGCATACACTTTGGCTAAACAAAAATGTTAAGAGCCACTTAAATTAACTATTATGATTTTCATTTAGGTTATCATACTTCAAGTATAAGTAATTATGTTTAAGACGGATGTTTATGAATTTATTGACTTTTGTATAACCGACGAAGTAACAAACCTCAGTCTTGTTCTAAGGAAGCCGAATATATTACATTATTAATAATGAGTTATGTAAGCCCATACAATCAACTGGGTATTTTACTTATTCAAAGCAAGTAGTTATACAATATTTTAAAAGTATTGACTCATATAATTTCTGATTTATAATCTAACGGGTTGCTTTATTTGTTGATAGCAAGTAGTTACTTAATGACATTAAATTACTGATTTCATAAGATTCCTATTTGTAAGTGGGGATGGTAATGGCTTATTAAGGTCCCTATTTGTAAGGAAGCGGGGTAACTACTTGCCTCCAATGACATCGATGTGTTAAAGTAAAAGGTTAAAAAGGCCAAAAGGTAAGTAGTGCAACTTCTGTATTATTATCATTTTAATTTATTACAAAGCAATGCAAGTTTTTGCTGGGTATATATGATTTGGCACAATCGAATATAGCGCTTTTACTTGCTTTTTAGTGGTTTGTAGTTTCATGAAAATCTTTAAAGTTAAAAACATAAATTTTTTCCTTCAAAATATTATCTGCATGGAATTTAATATAACCAAATGAACTTTCAGTATATTTTTTCTTCTTTTATTAATCAAATGTCAAGCATCAAATTTTAGAATATATTGCAAAATACATTTATTTGATTCAGTTTTATGGTCACCAGTTTTTATCAAACTTTGAAGTCTTTAAAAAAAAAATTGTGCTACCAACTTAAGTATTCAAAAAAAAAAGTAAATAAAAAAGCCAAGATAATGAAACATATGTCGCAGCTGGTTATTGAACTTAACGTTTTTGACTAAACTCTGCAGTTTTTTAAAAGAATTTCTTGCGGTGCCGGAAACACATATCTTCACAATAGAGCCAGTATTTTTCAACTATTTATTATTTAATTATCACGATACTTTCAGTCAATTATATTTACAATGCGAAATCTGAGTTCATTGCATTAGTTCAAGGTAAATAGTGCCAATTTTCTTTATTGGCTTGTCATGTGACCTCCCTAATATCTCCGTAAGCAATTTGTAATCAATACAAAATATATTTCTTTAACGCCCACCTCTATAAATTTTGCTATCTTAAAAGTATTTTCATGAGTATATATATGTATGTGTGCGGGTGTGTGTCACAGCGCAATTTCTGGATCTGCTGTAATAAACGTACTAAAATTACAAAACTTATTTAACTCATATTATTAGGAAATAAGTAGAAATATTAAAAAGTT
>NDXZ01014356.1:0-11633 GCA_003055125.1 Paykullia maculata
TGAGAATAAAAAAGTTATAATTTAAAGTATAAAAGAAAAAAACTTTTCATCTTTGGGATTTACATTGTTAAACACTCACTAGTTAAGAATTGAAAATGTTTTCTTGCACATTTTCAAAGGTTTGTAGCTATAACTTATTCATTTATTTATTAAATGTTGCTAAAGTCACTGAACTCGAAATGTGAAAAATAATTCATTTTAATGTATGTGTGCATACATTTTGTGCATTTCAAAGGTTTGTAATAAAAAGAAAAACAAAATTTTAAAATTCGTACACTAAATTTAAAATAAGCAGTTTAAGACCTTGGCTACAACTTGTCTTAACTGATTTATTGACAGATGTGATAAAAAAAGATTTTTGTTACAAATTTTGGTGTATTTCGTTCGCCTTTTATTAATAAACCTTTTAGCTTTATCTACTTTAAAACACTTTTATTAAAAACAATTTTGCTCATGCTATTACATTTACCATTATTTTGTTAAAAACAATTCTATTAAAATGTTTGGCAGCAGAAAAATTAAATTACTCGTTTGTTTTTTTAAGGAGAAAAAAAATTTTGTAAAGCATAACAAAATGTTCCTTCAAAATTAAGTAAATAAGCCAATATAAGTGTATTGTGTATGTAATTTATCAATATAAAGGATGCTTTTTATAAAGGTATAGAACTTTGAAATGGAATAAAACAAAGATGAATTTTTAAATCGACATAAAATTTACTTTATTCAAAAAATAATATTCTGGCATTATAATTTCAATATGACTTCTGGCATATGACCGCCATGGCTGGGTTGGACGTAGTCTGATCTGGGGGTCCAATTTTGGATGACTTTTTCCAACATTTGTGGCCGTATATTGGCAATAACGCCGCGAATGTTATCCTCCAAATGGTCGATCGGTTCGGGCTTATCGGCGTAGACTAGCAACTTCATATATCCCCACAGAAAATGGTCTAGCGGCGTTAAGTCGCACGATCTTTGAGGCCAAATCACGGATCCAAAACGTGAAACTATGCGGTTACCAACCGTTTCCGTTAATAAATTAATTGTGACACGAGCTGTGTGAAATGTTGCGCCGTCTTGTTGAAACCACAGCTCCTATTCATGTTGAAATGCCAAACCAAACTAAACATAAATCACTTGACAGCTGATAAAATGGCCGCCAGGTAAAAAAGTGTTGCCAACTTAAAGTTGTATACCTCTATAAAAACACCCTATAGATACTAACCTTTTAATTCTGATTACTAATAAAATAAGTAATAATTTTACACTTTGTATAACTACTGCCATCTGATTTGAGTAGTGGTTAGTTTAAGTTTAATTTTAGGACCTTTAGATCTTACAGAATCATAAAAAATATGATTAAACCTAACTGTTCGACGATATATTAAGTTCACTTATAGTTAAACGAGACCAAAGTTTAGCAAAAAATCTAAAAATTAAAACCATTAAAAATAACTTTTTGAAAATATTTATATATCGTTAGCTAAAACGCAAAAAGGCGTAACTAACATAAATATAATTTTGCAGGAGAAGCAAAAAACTTTTGTAAAATGAAAACTATAACAATAGTAATATACATATCTTTTTTGTTTGTTCAATTTTGTCATTTTTAATCGCAGAAGTGTAAAATTTTGTCAAGAAATGTACTTTTATGGCATCAATCAAAAACTTGATATTGAATTTTTTGTTAGTTACGCCTTTTTGCTAACAATATGTATTATTATTTATAGTATTTTTTTATTATTTCAGGAACATCTATTTCATAAACTCATAAATTTGACTAATATGCCTATAAGGAAAACTTATCAAATGGAATTTGATTAAACCTACATTTTTATTCGTTGTTCCTCTCTCTCTCTCATGTAAAGGTCAGAGTAAAGAAAAAAACAATGGAAAAACCTTTTAAATTCTTATTGGGTGGACTTTTTCCTGATGCAAAATTTCATTTTGTTGCCATCTTTTAATTTTCTTATATTTTCTTAGAGCTTAGAGTTTTATTTTAAAAAAAGAGAAATTCCCTGCAAATATATTTTTATTTATCTATTAATAGGTATAATATATTTAAAACAAACATTTATTATTGTATATGTTTTGAAATACTAAAGTTCTATTTAAAGGAAATGTTGAGAAGAAGATGTTTATGTTTGACCTGTACTTACAATATTAGTTCTTTAACATAGAGAATTTTAACAGATATAAACTAAATTAGTTGGTCTTAAATAATTATTTTTTACCGTTGACTTAAATACTTGTCATTATTAAAATCTTAGTTCGATAATATATATATATATATATATATATTTTATTTTATTATTTATTCAACAAGAAATTGCAAAAAATAAAGTCAATTTGGTTAACAAAGCAGATTCAATTCTACACAACATTTCTCTGATTGTTTTCATTTCTAAATAAGGAGTGCTATGAAACATCATAAAAAAATGTTTTGATATTTTCAGTATCAACATTTGTATACAAGTAATTGCTCCCTTGGTTTTTAGTAAGAAACAGGATCACTCACCTCCTGTTTGTTTATACCAGGCCATAATTTATTTCTTAGGTCAGTTTTTGGCAAGCTTTAGTTTCGTTTTCACAGTTTTTCATAATTAAATTACAAGACTTTTCCAATATAGTTTATGAAGGTCTAGAAAAACAAATTATTATTGAAATAATATTAAAATCTAACACTCATCAAAAACTTAACCATCTGTACAATTTAATTTATCCTATTTATTGACAACTACATGAAACCCGCAAGGAGTTCACAATATCTTATAAAGATGGTTTATCGGTTAAATTAGTCCAAGTTTATCCTTTTTCGTTCATTTTATTATCAGATATATTAGAGGTTTCATTTAAATTAAGCAAACGCAATATGAATATTATTTAGAATTTTACATTAGCAATTTATAAATAAGTAGATCAATATCTTTTTTAAAATGACTGCGACCACTTAGCTTATAAATGTATATATACCTTAAAACATGTACTAAAATTGCATAATTTATTGTTGCATGAACTGTTTTATCATAAATTTATATACTGTTTCGTTAAGATTTCTTTTCCAATAATATTCTTATAAGGGATCAGTTATATTAAGCCTGTAACTGTTAGACGTCACTGTAATAAAAAAACGTATCACTGCCTAACAACCCAGTACATTTGTATTATATACAAATATTTGTATATATACAATAATCTAAAAATACATACTTACGAGAAAATTACACACTAAAACTGTCAATCTGGTTATACGTGTATAAGGCTTTGTTTAAAAATAGTAACACATAGACAAATGTATGTACAAAACAAAATCCTGAATATTTAGTCAATTCTGTAATATGATTTTGATTTTGATTTTGTTTCAATCCACTCTTGTGTGTAACATAATTATGTATATAAATCACTGTTTTGTGCGGAAGTATTGCAGGTACAATTTGTTAATCGCTTATTACTAAGCGAATGAGTATGTTTATTTTAACCAATTTATTCATAAATGTATGTATGTGGTGTGTGTTTACTCTTGTGTTGGTAATTCAATTTCAGGCAAATTTATTTCTTGTTTTCTATCAATTTTTATTTATTACTTTGAGTATTGAAATAGACTATTGATAATTATATTTCCTGTTTTCAATCATGGCAAATGATAGAAAACTAAACTTATTAGTTCAGTAGGAACAATATATTATCTTTGATAATTGCAAATGCGAAACCAAAAGCCAATGATGATTAGGAAATTATGTGAAAATATAATTTGGCAAAACAAAAGTTTCAATTTACATGTCTAGACATACATATGTATGCATAAATGTCTTTGAATACAAATGAAAAGTGATCACAGTATTTTTGTTTGAATATATATTTTAAGAAAACAATGGGGTTTAAATAGTTCATATATGGAATCTCTTATACTCGTATTAAGAAAAAAGCTTTGTTAAAATATTCACCACAATGTACTGTGCTATCTTTTTCTAAAGCTTTTATATATGCTGAATAACTCTTTTCAATAAGATGCAAAAAGCTCTTTATATATAAAAAACGGAATTCTAATACAAAAAGTAAAAGCTCCTATTTTTATTTTTTTCAAACATTATCACAATTATTAGTTTAAATTAAAAATGAATAAAAGTTAAGAAAAAACCAAAATATGTTTTCTATACCTAACATAAAAAAACACCACTCGGCAAATACATACATACATTCCAAGAAATTATTTAAGGGCTAAGCATGATTGTGCGACCTACCACACTATATTCCAAGGGAATGGTACATATGTATGTTTGTATATGTGTAGTCGTACAAGAATGCATTGTAAAAAGAGAGTTTTATATTTTTCTGATAGTCTGATGATATTTAAGTTTGGCGCCAGTATTTATACATGTCTCCAGTCAAATGTAGATATACTCTTGTTAAATAAAATCTTAAAACTGTTTTCACTGTAACAAATCAAATGATTACCTTTTGAGTACTTTAAGTGTGTGTTGTATAAAATATAACAAAGCTTAATTATCGGATATTAAAAACAAAAAAATATAAAATCTCTTAATGTTGTAAGAAAAACATCAAGATCTAAATACTTAAAGTTTGTTAAGTGCTTCTGAATGTTTTGTTGTCAAGATACGGACTAATCAGGCAGCTGTGTTATAAAAGCATTGTGTCTTTAAATAACATAGCGTTTATGTGCTGGATTTTCTCTGAAACTTAAATTATTCATTCCAAAGCTGCACAAATTTTATTCAGTACGCCCACTGTTGTATGTCACTCTAAATGCTGTCCATGTAATCATTGAAATCATAATGCATAATTTGGCATATATGTATGTATTTGGTAAAAATATTGTTTTATACAATATCTGAATATCGTTGTTAAATGAATTTTTATTGAACAAGCGTCCTTTCCAAATTGGACTTAAAGTTCAAGCACTTAAATTAAATCAAATAAAAACAACTTTTGATCTTAAAGCTATATTATTTGTGCAAAGTTTTATATGAGGTCTACGTCCTTAAATAACATCAGCAAAAATAAAAATAAGAATCTTTCTTTAAGATAAAAATAAAAACCTATCTGGTGGAAAGATAGGTTGGTAGAGCAGTTAGCAGCTGAAAGAAAGGATAGAGCTAATTCGGATTCGTACATCGGTCAGTTAGTAATACCTGTACGGAGGAAAATAATGAAAATGAACAAATATGTTTGTGAAAAGAAAGATTGCATTTAATTTAAAAGTAGTCAATGTAAAAGTGTGAATATCTGGCCACTTCCTACGCGTTGTTTGTGCTTTTCTCAGAACGCCAGCCGCTACCCTTTATAATGCTTTATCGGCGAAAAAAAGCTACTTAACATAAGTGCAAAACTTGGAAAGACTGATAATTGTGGCTACTATCAAGATGTTTATGGTACAAGATAAATTCTTCCTGAGCCATGTAATTCCACTGTAGCATATTTTATCCCATTTAGTTATCCGTCCTGCGCCAAATCCTTAAAAAAATGTGTCAACGCTAACCAAGTTCTGTGAAAAAACAAAAGAAAATAGTGGTTAACATTACCTTGGTTTACCCTGTTAAGTAAAGTCTTAAATACATTTTTTCTCAAGTTTATTTTATTCAGTTGATTATTAATTTTGTTATATTTTAAATTTTAAATTAATAATTAATTGTCCTATTAACCCATATGGTAATATGGATTACTCTATATAAATTTAATATCACCGACTTTGCTGTGTCACCCAAACTTCAAGTATATCTTCTTATTTAATTTTGTTATATATTATTATATATTTACAATATATTTAATATTATAACTGTAGTTAAATGCGTTGGCCAAATAAAAAAAATAAACAAAACGCTCGAATTAAAATTTAAATTTCCCATTAGGAATGTGTTTTCTTCTGGTCTTAATGAAAGTTCAAGATTTGTGTGCAGGCATTTTTAATTCGTTTTATAGGTATGTATGTTCAAACATGTATATGTGGTCGTATACCAATACATCTTCTACGCATTATCATATATTCGGTTGTTTGTTTCTGCAAATGATTTTGTTGTGTACATAAACACATATGTATGGATGTATTTGTGTGTGTGTGTGTCAATACGATAATATAAGGAACATTGGCTTATGAATGACTTCTAGCATAAACAAACACAATTACAATCAGCCCGCACACATTTACATACGTACAAATGCAAAAACTAAAACTAAAAAATCTGTATGTAAAAACTGTATTTTACAAAAGTGCTTTTATGTACATATATCTGACTGTATACAAGTTATGTTACAAAATGAAACAGTGGTTTCTAGTACTTCCATCAGCTTAAGAAGTTAAATGAAAAGTTTTTAACGAAGATAGTTTTAAGCTTTTTTTTAAGAAGTGTGTAATTTTTAATAACAAGTTTTTTTTTAACATTTTACCCTAAACTAAGTCACTGTGCAGCTTTGCCTACTACCAAGTTGATTTTGAACTTGTAAGAATTTGAGCCCATGTGAGTTGTTTAAATATTTAAATGTTCTCGAATAAATGAGGAGAATAATGTAAATTTGGCATACACACAATGCAATATGTACTGAGTTTAACTGGGTAATATATTAATCTGTAAATGGTGCAATTATAAAGAAGATTACCAACTAGCCACACAAGCACACCCATTATTACACACACACGAACACAAAGTCACTTGTGTTTTAAAATAAAGTAATGAGGGTAAGACTTATAAGTATGTGAATCCATATATTCATGTACATGGGTTCCTTACAAGCATATTTATACATACATATGTATGTTAATACATAAATGGTTAACATTTAGTAAGAGATATTTTATGTTTATTGATTTTGAAATTGTTCATTTCATATCTTATTCTAAGACATTTTTTTTCCAAATGAATTCTATGTATGCATTTTGCATGATAAATAGTAATTTACAATTAATTGAATTTATTGACACTTTAACTATTAGCAAAATTGTATTTATATAATTATTCAATATAATTATTTACTTTTTATTGTGACCGTTTTCCAATATTATTAATTATTGCAGTGTAACTATGAGCTAAATAAGACATTTTGGGTTATTAAAAACAAGTTAAAAATGGAAGTGAATATGCTATACTTGATCTTGCAGCATGTTAAATATCCTCCACAAATTACAAAGTGCTTGCTAGATATTGTTATTATGTAAACAAATTATAAAAGTAAATACTAACCCATTTATTTCTATTGGGTATTTGAATACCAATAAAACTGACAAAACATAAAAAAAGCGAAATTAAATCGAAGTCTTTGTAGTTTTTCTAAATTAACACTACTTGTAAAATAAATATATATTTTAGGGGCTTTCCGGAGTATAAATAAATAAAAAAGGTATACAAGAACGAACAAAATTTGAACAATAACCAAAAAGAATATAACTTATAATGAACATTACGTTATATCCGTTTTTTTTAATTTTTAATTTTTAAAATGTATATTTCTTTACTAATTAATATTTAAGGCGGATATACCAAAATAAAATTTAAAGCAGCATATGAATTTCTGTCAGGTACTTAAATATCCAAACTTAATCTTGATATATTAGTAAAAGTAATTTGGAAAAAGATTTCAACAAAAAAAATTATAAAAAACTCTTTTTAATGTTTTTATTTTTTAAAGCGATTTGAACAAGATCTTTCAAAAATTATATTAAAAATATATTTTTTATAAAAAAATCTGTAAGATAAGTGAGGTTTCTTACGTATCTCTTAACAATTTATGGACCAAATTGTTTGATTTTAAATATCATACGTGAGGCTGTAGGATATCTGAAAGCTTTGCAAAGCTTATATTATTTAAAACCAAAATCAAATTGGCACAGGTCAATTACTCACTCTAAAAAAACACAGAATATACACTTGATGATCATCAAAAAACACGGAATATATACTTGATGATCATTTCGCGCAGATCATTCCTTTTGTATGCCTTAAGTTACTGAACCCTCCCAGAAAGGATTACCTCGGGCTAATATTTTTTTGTTAGACGTTATATTTGGCAATCAGTTTATCTTGAAGAATTTTGGCCTTAGTTAAAAGATTCAAAACTTTTGGAATTTAACTTATGTAATATATTTAAATTAAAAAAAAAAACAAACAATAAATTTCAAATACTGAATTGCTTTTAGAATGCTAAAGCTTATCTTTTACAATTGTCGCTAAATAATTCAAATATTTCATATTTTCTGTGCCTTTTGCTATTCTTGCATTACTTTTGTATAAAGCCGATGGATTTGACATGTGACATGTAAACTTATAAGTATATAAAGTGCAAAAAAAGAAAGGTTTTCAGATGCATACCAATAGTAACACAGTTGTACATTTTCATTCATGTCATAAATACAAGTGTAAAACTTTGTTTGAAAAGAAAACTTGTGTCAGCTTTACAAGCTCATCAGATGTGTATGGGTGTAAGACACGAGTTTATGGGTATGTGTAAACACGTTGCCCTTTAAGTAGCAGTTGTGGCAACTAAATCCCATTTCCTATTTTCGCAGTTGCAACTGCCATTGCTGTTGCTAGTCTCTTTCGCAATTTTTTTTTTAAATATTTTTTTGTTGTTTTTGTGAAACTAGGCATGTAGGTACAGGAGCATATTCAACATAATACTTCATGCGCACAAAATTGTTTTATTAACTGTAAAATAAATGCAGTTGTTTGAGTAATAAAATAAATAAAAAGATGTAAGCAAAAGCAAAAAGCAAAAAAAAACTATGAAAAATAGAAATCGTTATGCTAAAGTAAGCTGTTAAAAAATTGACTGACTAACAAACAATATAAAAAAAATATCAAGCATGTTTGAACGATAACAACTTCTACAATTGCTCTGTGATAAAACACTCTAAAACTCAATTTATTGTAATATCAAACATAGAGGTAAAAAGATAATTAAAACAAAATACCAACCAATGTTTATACAATAAACATATTTTAAATTGATTAAAGAGATATTAAACAAATTCTGAATTTGGGAGATTAGAAAGATATTTGGTTTTACAAACAAACAATAAGTATATAAAATGATCATGACTATGACCGATAATGTACTAAATAAACAAAAACCAGTCAATTCAATATGGACCATGAAAGCTTGTTCTTTATAGTTGGTCAGTTCCATAAAATATTCGCATGTTACATTTCCGGGTTGGTTGGTTGTCTCAGGACATGCATTTGCAACTATGAGAGTAAGCACATTGATATGCCTGGTAACTCAGCACTCTTTTAATTCAAAATAATATTTTAACCCATTTAGGTCTCTTTTGGTGCCACCCTAATTTCATAGTTTTGAACACCTCTTATATATTTAGTAGTCGATTGATTATCAATATGCGCTATAATAGAATAAAGTTTAAAGTGTACAAGGTACCGGTGCAATGCAGAGGTTTTTATCTACACTAGATTAGCTCCACCAGGGTTTTTGTAAGACGATTTTGTTTTTTGTCAAAAGGATTTGCAGTATTTTGGCCCCGCTTTTGTAATTATCTTGAAGTTACGCTGGTTTTTTTTACACATATGTACATGTTGAAATGACTTTAGTCTGAATTTTATTGTTTGTATATTTTGTTTCACAAAACTAATTAAATATGACCAATGCCCTTTTTTTGTTTTCACATTAACTAGAAATGCTTAGATCTAATTCAAATGCAATCCAAGAAAAATATAATTTGCTAGATAAAAAGTAACAACCGAATAATTAATAAATTTACAAAATACAAAAAATATTAACAAGTTTTTGAAAATTTTAAATATTTACGAATAAAGAAGTCAAACGTAACTATTGCTCATATATAAATAATAGTTAAATTAAGAATATGCACAGCTAAGTAACTTAAAAAAAAACAAATAAAATTGCACCTATAATCTTTGCAATATTTTAAATTTTTGTTATTCTATAAACGTACAACATCAACCATTGAGAAAAAAATTCTCCTTAAGAATACCCTAATACATATGTATGTATAAGTACTAACTCAATATTTCTTATACTCAAGTATTTGCCAGTGTAATAAAAATGACAGGAGACAGCTATGAATACACTGCTAAATGCATATGTGAATTTTTAAGATTTAAAGAGAAATGTATATAGAAAGACCAAGCCATAAGTATGTGGAAAAACATAGCAAAAAACGTTTTAACATAAACACGAAGAAGAAGCAAAAGAGATTTTCAAGTGAATTATTTGTACGGTTAGACATCTAGGATTTGATAAATTGCAGCTTATGTGATATGCTAAGCAGTAGAAAATATATCTTTTTTTAAACCAAACAAAAGAACGTTAATTTATTTTGTGGCATTTAAAATAGATTTTTTAAAAAATTGTAAAACAGAAACCACAAATTTCAAGAAAATCTTCTATCACATGTGAACTTTACAGTGTGGTCGTATTCTATTTATATCAAATGATTAAAAAACTTTTTAGGGAATATAAATAAACATTGAAAACATTCATGTTTTGTGATGACTAAGAGCAAGTTTTTCTTTTCTCTTGTTTTAACTCTTTATTAAACAATTAGTGAACAGAGTTAAGTTTATTTTTAACACAACTATTTTTAATTTTTTGCTATGTATTAAAAAGTTGGCAGTGATATGTTCCTGTAATAAAATAATGTTGGGCATAAAACATATTAGAAACTTTATTTATATTGAATTGTTAAGTTGAAAAGTATTGGGTTAAAATTTAAGCTTAAGGCAACTTTATATATCGTAGATTTAAAGTCAACAGAGAAACTTTTGGAATTTCAACTTCTTAAGGATATATAGAATAATTTTGTAGTATTTTTAATTCCTAAACTTTCTTAGTTAAAATAAAAAGTAGTCTATTGGGAGGTTGCAGATTTTATTGATTTGATGAAAAATAAATTTAACAAATTTCATAAAAATAATTAAAAGTAATAGCTGTTAAAAAACCGTCCGCTATTTTGAAGATCTAAATCTTTTTTTATTTTTTAATATAATACTTAATACATTGTGTTTAGCTGTAGTTAAAGAATATCATAAATATTTTAAAATTGTGAGAGAAAAAATTATCTAAAACACTAGATACAGGTGGTACATTTTATTAACAATTACACGCAATTTGTTATGTGAAAAGAAGTTACAACTACAAGTTAATGTAACTAAAGAATGTTTATTACACATTTCTTGTAATTTTTTCATAAAAAAATTAAATCTATATTTCTATTTATTCTAATTCTTATTGCAAAATATTAAGTTGCGTCCCTTTTTCTGCTTAAACATAAATTAGTTTATCAATATATTTTGGGTTTTTAATTTAAATGAAATTGTAAATAGTAGAAATTACAAAGTTTTCAAATTTTTTTCTTTATATTTATTTAAATTTTTGAATAATTCAGATATTTTCTAATTTTTGGTAAAACCTTGTCCACAAACCACTTTATTCCAACAAAATTTTGTAGATCTTATTCCTATTAATTAAACTGTACATACACGTACGTTTATACCACATCCGCAACAGAATGAACTTGCCTTGTATCGATAAAACATGCATTTAAATTTTCTTTAATCATATTTCTTTACTTTGTTAAATATATAATATGAGAAAGGAGTGTTTGTGTGTGCTTTTCGTAACCACAGTCACTTGAACATGACCAGTAT
>NDXZ01014357.1:0-12256 GCA_003055125.1 Paykullia maculata
ATTATGTGTTCCGAAATACTTGTACCTTGAGAATATTTTATTCTGCAAATCTGTTTCATTAAACGTACACTAGTACCAAGTGTATCCTTTTCATGATGATTGTGCAAAATAACCCATGCCTCATGGGCACTTTTAGCCTTTTTAATTAACATCAATTGATTGTCTATAAACAGTGTTTATTGATTGAAGGTTTGTATAATAATAATATAATTTTCATATAAAAATTTTCAATACAAAAATCAAGAACAGTTTGATTAAGTTTTAATATAAACAACAAAGTTATTATTTGTAAAGTGGAATTCGAGTGTTCTCCAACATTATTTTGGATAGTGCTTAGCTGTAATTTATGTATATGTAGCTAATTTAAATGAATAAATTAATAAATAAAGGGTTTCTGCATAAAAAATCGTCAATCGTCATTTATGCTAATTTACCCTAAAAAATCGTCAAAACTACGTAAATTGTCACATCTAACACCCCTGATTACAAGTGATTTTTTAGACATTGAGAAAGCCTGACAAACTAAATTTCCAATTGTGACTTTAGAAAGAACCGGCGTGAAATGCTGGACAACTACAACTTGACATGGTTAATGCTTTGTTATGCTGAGTTTAGACGTGCAATTTTTGTTTCTGAACAGAAGCAATAACGTCGACAGAATGACGTCACAAAAAATGTCTGTGTTTAAACTTATTTCCAAAGTCGGGTACACGTCCTACGCAACACAGTCGGACTATTTCACGACTTCAATGGTCGGATTTGGTAAGAAATCTTTCTAATTTCAGTCATTTCGGTCAGATTTAATCCTTTTTTAATACATTCCTGGTCGCTAGATTTTTAATATATTTACTAACCACGCTACGACCACGTAGTGATGTCTTACAATGACTCGTTGCTTTTAGTCAATTTGCAACATCGTAGTGACGTCATTTGTGGTCGTCATCTTTCTGACGAAATATGTGCATCATACTTTTAGGCATTATTAATTGGCAAGTCGTATAATGTACATATTTGATCCTATATTTTCCAAAAAAACCAACTATTATTCGTTTTTGGTTGAAATGTGTTTGGTTGATAATACATGATACACACATTGTAGCCGCCATATTTTTTAAAAACAAATTTTTGCCATGATAAAAAATTTAATGTTGAATATTAAAATAAAAATTATTGATATGCAATTTAAGACGCTAGAATGAGTGGGATTGGTGTATTTTCACTTAATTTTGCATAAATAATTTTAAAAAAAATATTTTTAGTGAAAATAAATGTCTGAAAAAAAATGTCAAAATAATTAAAAAAATATTTTCCTGAAAATATAAAGATTTTGATGGCGCGTTGTATATTTTCGAAGTAGAACATAAACTTTTATCGGTAAAATTTAAAGCGTTGTCGTTTTAACGATTTGTAGTTCTGCATAAATCACATCCATTTTTGTATAGATTTGCAAAAAGAAAATAAAAAGAACTTATTCGGCCAACTTTAAAGTAATAAAAGTCGATTTATTATTTATTTATATTTAGCTGACCAACATTATAATAAAATTAGTCTCTGAATGGAAAGAAAAAACCATTTCATTCCTCTGGTCGTTATTGGTATACTGTTGGTCATAAAAGTGGCGGTCGGCAAAGAACAGGATTCCTATTCCCCAAAATGGTTTAAATTTGAGTCGTGGCGTGGTCGGTACGACGTCAAATGGGTTTCGGCATTAGACGTCGTACTGACGTTGTTACGACCAATCTGTGTGTGTGGGGTACTTATGTTTGGACACAAATTCTTATTTGTCGAACAAGGAGGTTGTATGGAAAATGCCCGTTATTAATTTTGTCTGTTTTCAGCATACAATCAACAATAAATTTAGACTTTTTAACTGTTTTAAAGCAAGTAATTTATTTTTGTTAATCTTATTCGAGCCATTTTTTTCTAATAAAGCAACAAATTCGACAGCTTCTGTTCTAACATAATTGCTTAGCTTTGTGTTTGAACACTTATTTGTAAACGTGTGTTCTAACACAAATTTGCGGTCCACACGGTCATTTTTTGTGTTATACAATAGATTTTGACAAGTGCAAACACAAAAATGACCCAACTACTGTCTCATGTAGACATAAGTTAGAGAAACATTAAAAACAGAACAATGCAATCGAAACACTCACAAGTTATGCACAACAAAACAGCTATCGCTAAATACACCCCAACTATGAAACTGTATATAAAAGTTTTTAAAATTCACACTTGACAGTTACAGGTGTGAATATGGCTCAAGTTTATTTTTAAATTTCTTTATTATGAAGAAATTAATGCCCCTATTATCGTTTACAACTCAACTCAGTTAAAACAACTCAACTTTAAAACAACTTAAACCTTTTTTGGTATTACGGATTACAACTTGTTCTAGTTGAAATTGTATTGATGTTGCCAGTCTTAAAAGTGACGATTTGACAGTTCAATACATAGCTGATGCTATTGTGACGAAAAAAAAAACAAAAATCGTAGTTTACCGCTTACAACTTTTTGTTAATGAAACAACTGCTAGTTATGAGTTGTAATTTGTTTATGTTTTTGACAACCTCACAAACACAAGTTGTTATCCATAATACCAAATTGCAACATTTCAACTGAAGTATAGTTGAGTTGTAAACCGTAATAGGGGCATAAATTTTTGTTTGTAGAATATACTGAAAAAGTAAGTTTTTCCGACACTAGCCGAGTGGAACACATTTTCGAAACCAGCTACGGTATCATCATCCGCACTCTTTGATCAGTATTTTAGTGTTGGATGTTAATATAAATATCATCTATTTAACTCAAAGTTATTAGGAAATTAAAAGCTTTTTTTCTTTTTATCTTCTTCAACATTATCACATGCATTTGTCTTGCTTTAACCATCGAACTAATGGCAATGAAGCAGTTGTTGTGATTTTAGTACAACTTATTGTTTTTATATCATTTGTTTTACTTTGTTTTGGTCAGTCATCAACAGACGGTTGACTATTAATGATATTATACTGGGCCATGTGTTATTATTTTGTAATAATTTTTATTTTTTAGTCGAATTTATTTATTAATAATAAATAAATTTAAAATTCGTTTAATAAATAAGTCGACTAAATATTAAAAAATTGATTTTTAAAAAAGATCGATATATTCATATATATTTCGCCATAAAATTATTAATTTTTTTTACTGCTATACAGTAGTGTTTTATGCGTAAAAATCAAAAAAATTTACCATTTTCTGCCCTATATATTGCATTTGTAAAGGCAACATACATACAGTGGGTCAAACGTATAATTGGACACTAGTTATGAGATTATTCAAATGTGGATTTTGTTGCGAAATTGAAAATAATTCTTAAAAAATTGAAACAGAGTTGTAGATAATTAAATAATGTATAATACCTATGATCCATGATTTATTCAAACACATTTTTAAAATAAAGAAAGAAAACGAACCTAACAAATTTCATGTCAAACGTCAAAAAGCTTTAGTGCTTACAAGCAAACCCTTTTGCTTTTATCACTGCTTCCAAACGTTCGGGCATCGACTGCATTATATTGGCGCACAGTTCCGGATTTGTGTTGTTCCACTACGTCTTATTCTCTGCTTCAACTGCTCCTTTGTGTGAAAATGGATTTATAGAGCTTTCGGGGAAGTTTTTCCCAATCTTGCTCAATAATGTTGAGATCTAGGGACTGTGCCGGTGTTTACAGTAATTTTGGACAGTCTGACATTTGTGGGTAATTTAGTCCCAAAGGAGATAGTAGGGTTTTTTGCTAAAAAAAATAACATATTTTTATGTTTAATTTTTTAGAGTACTATGTATTTGAATCATAAAGGTATAAAATAGTACAAATTGTACCCTTAGGTCATCACTAATAGAGCAGATTTTATGTACATATAAAAAAAAAAAAAGAAAAAACTAACAAGTTAACTCAGGCTTGCATAGCGTGCTTTGTAGAACTGAGGATAATTGTTCTTTTTAGTGATAAAAAGCAAGTTCGTTCTTTTTATTCAGTTGTTCGCTTACTGCTTTTTTACTGAACGTTCTTCAGACTTTTTATTTTCATTCACTCAGTATTGCTCTATGAATGAGTGAACAATATGCAGAAGAAAAGTCATTACTGCAGAGTTGTTTGAAATAAAACAAAAAAACAAATTCAGTTAAGTTCTTATTTATTTAAATATTTAAAGTAATTTAATAACAATTAGTTTTTAACCTTGTTTCAAATATATTTACAAATTTATAAGATATATATTATATTAGATTTTTGGCATGCGTGCTGTCACTTGTAATATATGTGTATAGTGTTCACCCATCAAGCAAGAACAAATTTTCATTAGAAATATGTATATTTTTATTGTGAACAATTGTCAAAAAAATCGGAATAAAAAGAAACCAAGAAAAACTACTCAATCAAAAAAAGTGTTAGAATTAAAAGAAAAACAAAGATATGACTCATGAAAAAAAAATGTTTTTGTAAACAGGCTGTCATTATTGTTATTAACATTTCTTTATTTAGAGACATTGTTATATTTTTTTAAGCAAACGAACAGCACAAAATCAAAGTAAAAATGTATGCTTGATGGGTCCTCAAGCATGGTAACACCAAGCCAACAAGCACACGTATACGAACTTGACAGCAAGCATTTTGATCGTGTCTGAAGCTCTTAAAATTGCTCATACCGCAGCACTGTTCAATCGAACAAGTTGTTCATGAACAACCTAACTTTAGTCCCTTTTGCCTAAACTAAACAATAACACCGTGATATCGTAATATTTTTTTTTAAATAACACATGCCAACAAATTTTAAACCCAGCAACCAGAGTATAGTTCATATAAAAGTCTGACCTCAGAATTTCTCCATCACATCAGGTTTTCGAGATATTATAACATAAAACATTTTCAAAACGTTATAACAGCGCAAGTTCAGGTTTTTTTTTTTATCAAATATTGTCGTGTAAAGGTGTTACCTATTGGTTTCAAAATAAAAGTTATATCTTGGTCCTTCTTTGAAATATAGTCAGATTCGAATTAGGCGCAGCTCAAACCTTTAGAAAAGTATGTAAACTCCGTGCTCAGGGTTTCGACTTTTTCCAAATTTTGTCGGCCTGTGTACTTGTTTATATCACAACCTCTTTGTATGTTGTATCATCTGTTTTTAAACATCAAGTTCAAAAATGCCAACTCTTGGAACCTAAAACACTTCAAATGGCTGAAAAATTAGGTAAAAGTAAAGGCTTATTTAAAAATTTCATTAGCTGAAACATTATGGATTAAAACTCCTTTTTTATATTTAACAAGAACAGTATATTCGGCTGTGTCGAAACTTAAATACCTTTCACTACGTGAGGTATGTAACAAGAAATGTATTTACAATTGTATGTACATACTTGTAAATATGTACGAAAAAACTCATATAGGTTTTTCGCCCATATCTTTGCTAATTCTGTTTAAATTTGTCCGTTATTTTTCAAACTACCCGAAAGGCATGTTCTACACACAAATATAACTAATTTTAGTAATGAATATTGCCAGTTTTTAACGTTCTCGGGATTTTTTCCAAAAGTCAGATATCACATACAATTCTGGGTGACCTATGTATGTATGGAAGCTACAAAAAGTTGATTTTAATATACACACCAACAGACGGACATAGCTAAATCGACTTCTCTATCTATAAGGACCTAGAATATATGTGACCCGGCCTATGAAAAGGTGGCTTATGATTCAAAAAAGAAATTGTGCGAGAAACAGCACAACAGAACAGAAAATTCTGTTTTTCTTTCATTTGTGCTCTTCTTTTTCTACATTTTTAGTACACTTCTAAGCAAGTTAGGACTTTCTAGCGTCTCAAAAACTATCGAAACCAAAAAAGTGGAAAATTTTTCATTTGATAAAAATTTGTTGTTTCTTTTTTCGATATTACAATTATATAAGGATATAATAATTATTTATAATCAATTATTAAATAATTCTAATCGCTTTTTAAAATGACCGTCAATTTTACACTTAAAAAATTGTTCACTTAAATATATGCAAGAAATGTAATGATTTAAAAAATGTAAGTAGAGTGGTTGTTTTAAATTGATAACAATTTAATCTTAATAAAATAATAATAAAAAAAAATATATTGTAAAAATATTGTTACTTTTAAATAACTTAAAATATTTTAAGCCAAATGTGGCAGCATAATATAGCATAAATTAAGTAATAATAAATGTTTTATTGATTATCCAATATGATTTTGTAGTTACTAAGTTTATCCATTTAAGGGTCGATATTTAATATTCGCGCTACTTTCAACAATAGAAATAAGCTGATTTTTTATAAAAAATATTAAAATTTGTTCCATTTCCATTAAGGAATCTACTACAAAATAAATCATTGCAGTAAACTAAATATATCCTGTCACCCATGGTGAAGAATATAAAAAGGAACACAGATTTCAAATTCCAAACGTAACAGTATTTAGTTTGCCAGCATTTACATTGAGCATTTTTTTTTACAGCAAGGGTTGTTTTGGGTGCGTGATAGAAAGACGAACAGGAATGGAAAGCGATACATACTTTTATATTAGTCAGCTGTAGGTCTACTTTAACAATTATCATACATAAAATTAAAATTTGTTAATGTAAATTCTGACTAACTGTTAGTGAAAAAGCAAACACACGAATATTTTATAGTCAACTAAATTAAAGCCTAGTGTTACTTGAAAAAAAGAGTTTTCGTGCTACTTGTATTTAAAACTGTGTACTACCTACATACATACATATGTAGGTATATATGTACATAGTATGTATGTACATTCATATGTAAATGTTTTAACAATTATTTATAAAATATTCATAATTTTAACTATAATTTGTGCCTTTTTAATGTACGTTATAAGTTTTTGTTTAAATCTTATTAAGATTCCTCATTTGTGCAATTTGTAGAAGAATGTTCACATAGAGCTGGAAGTATATTATCAACAGATAATTGTCTGAGAAGAAAAAATTATATACATACATTATATACAATATTACAAAAAAAAATGATACGTTTATACCTGTCAGCAATCATATTGTAGGAACCAGGTGCAGAATTAGATCGACCCGCACGTATAAATCTTTCTAAGCGTGAACCAACATGTTGTGTGGCATGACCAGATATTCCTCGAGAAAATGGATTACCAAAGGAATGTTTTTTTAGCATAGTTTTGATTAAAATTAAAGTATCAAGTTTAGGAATGCTCCGCACAACGGAATCGATGTCTTCATCATTAACTTGAACCAATCGACAATTTTCCTCTTCACTAGGCAGTGGATGTAGACCATCAGCAGTCACCCATACGTGTCCCTAAAATTGTGATAATAATTGTTTGCAAAATTTCAAAATATTGGCACATATATATGTATTTATAATGTGTGCGCTATATTCGGCTATGCCAAATCTTGTATACCCTTTACCACGTGTAGGTATGTAATAAGAATTTGTGTCGTATTTTCAAGTACATACTCATGTATTTACAAGCATGTCTAAAAGGTTATTAAACTCTTTGAAAACTAAATTCATTTAAGATATGGGCATTTCCACAGAAATGTCAACCGCAGCCAAAAAATTCAAAGTCAATAAAAATTGTTTTTTTAACATATTTTTATAGGGATTCTATCAAATTTAACTAATGTCAACAAATCTAACATTTATTCATAACCCATTTTAAAATATTCGAATGCAAAGTCGAACAAGTGCAAAAGTTTTGTTTTAAACATTTCTATTGCATGTTTTGTTTTGACTAATGATCTTAATGAGAGGCATTATGCATTGACATTTGCTGTTTTAAATCTCGGTTTATATTTAAGGATTATAAGAAAAATGTTAAAGGAACGATGCGATTGCTAATTACGGTAAATTTTTTCTTTGATGTCGCGTGCGAAACCTTTAACGATTATGTTAGTTTTGGTCATTGGACAAGTTTGCAGTGTTTCTTTAATATACAAACAAAATAGACGATGAAGATGAAATCGTAGAAGTCAAAGCGAATACACTAACAAAGAAATCGCCATATTTTAAGAATGTCATTGATTTAAGTTTTTATGGTGCTGCCCTATTTATAGAACCGCTCATATACTTGCCAATTAAACACCTAAAGCATTTAATGTAAATTCGAAAGAATTGGGTACATATCTGGAGGGAGATATTTTGATTCCCAAACAAATGTTGATCGTGAGAAATGGTCTTACTTGGCAGATTCGCGGCATGAGATTCGAGGTGGATTTAATATTCGCTACGGTTTGTGCGACTCTAGAGGTTTTTAATAGAAGGAGTAAATTTAGATCTAAATCAGGTTCACAGTGGTAGTGCACACTGCCTGTGCGCGCTGACTATCGGCTTCTGCCTAACCCCGGATTTTGGGATTACCTTTGATAGTTAAACTTCTCTGCCTCTATAATTGCTAACTCGCAACTCGTTGCTTTGTGAATTATTTCTGCCGCTGCCACCGCTGTAGTCAACACTTGTTGTTGTATGTTTGTTCCTAAATCAACCAGCCCCGAATGCTGAGTCGAAAGTGGAAGTACCATTGGATATGGAGGGTCACCAGGGACCCCCCTCCCCATAAATTCGTGTTGGTTGTAGTTTAAACCCATATCTTGAGAAGGGCGTAAGCTCAATGTTGTATTACATTGCAACTGGTCGATGCATTGTATTAACCAGCTGTTAAGAGCACTGTAGGAATATTCCGTCAAGGTAAGTGTTCACATTCATTTTGATCCCCTCTCTTTCACAAGGTGCACACAAGAATTTTTCTTAACAATGATAGCTTAAATTCAATTATTGTATCGATTTTTCTTTATTTTAAATAATTTTGAAATGGTGCTACAGTCTATCACAAAAAGTTCTCTTTTGGCGTTACAAAAATATTATTTTTAGATTCGTAGACAGACGAATGATTTTATTTTAAAAGTTTAATATTTTAGAAGAAATAAAAAAACTTTCTTATTTTTAATATTTTTTTCTTATTTTCTGGTTAAATTAATTTTACAATTGGGAACAAATTTAGATACCACAACTAAACTTCTTTTTGTTGTCTATTAACATTTAATATGATTTTACTAATTTAAAAAGATTTTAATCGTTAAAAATGGGTTTCTTTCATATACATACATGTTTTAAAAGCTGTGTATTCTTGAAAGGAAAAAGGGTGTGACTTTTAACTTCATCTCTATCTCTAATTGAAGTTAATGGCCACGTAACATATCAACTTTGAAAATCTTGTTATATTAATATCTACAAGAGTTAACAAACCTCCTTATTTTGTATGAATATTTAATTTCTTAATTATTAAATACACAAAATTCGTTTCGATTTCAAATAATATATTTAGTTCACCTTTAATTGCGGCAATGTTATTCGATCTGCAGGATTCTTTTTTAACATGCACTGAATACAGTCTCTGAGTTGAAAAGAAGTTTTTGGATTTTCTTGAAACAAAAGCTCTTCATTTTTAATTTTCTCGTATAGAACTGGAACTGAAGAGGCCACGAAAGGGACGTTGCCAAATACTAATGCATAAAGTGTTACACCAAGTGCCCATATATCAGCAGCTTTACCGCAATAAATATTCTGTAAATAAAAAAATCAATAGTTTAGTACAAGGATGAGTAACCTGCTTGCGGCCCGCCGAACAAATTTGTGCGGCTCTCCAAGCATTTGCAAAATACTATTATTATTTTGTAGATATTCTAAATTTTTTGCCGGTCACTTGATTATTGTTAAATTAGATATACATACATACATATGTATATGTCTTAAGTTTACATATTCACCCCTATCGCGAATCTCAAGGGAACAAATTTTAGGGAATAACTTTTTTATTCCCATGAACAATTGTTGGGGAATCAAATAAACATCTGTGGGGTTCGAATATTCTATTGTGAATTGATGTGATTTTGTTTTTGACGCGTATTTTTAAAATTTTATAAATAAATTGTTATTATTCAATGAAACGCATAGTATTTTACTCCGAACATGTTATTAGAAGAAAACAAAAACTTATTGGAGAAAATAAAACCACGAAATTTGAGAAATGCATCAGAACGAAGGCTGCTTTATATTTAAGTTTGCAGATACGTCATCGTCGTCCAAAGCAATATCACAATTCTTCAGCAATTCGTATGCACATATTTTGTGCAACCCAAACACTTCAACTTCTTTTACGCTGCAACACTCGTTTGGCGATAGCAAACTATATATTGCCTTTTCTGTCGTAAAAAATTGGTGTTCTTTGTTTGGGCCGCCGCCAGATTTTCTTTGATTTTGCTTGTTCTGAATGACCGATTTTTAACAGAGCTTCTGTTCAACTCAAACCTAATAATATACCAGAACAATAATTGAATATTATTATGAACATGTTAAAATTCAAAAAGGATTCCTATTTTTTTAATTCGGCCAATGATTTTGAAGGCGGACCTTGACTATTTAACTGGGTTTCTACATTTGTCCAGAAGTCAGTCACAGTTTCCTTCTTTTCTTTATGAAACCCTTTGGCAGTTTCGGGATTTCTACACATTATTTGTACCAATAAAGCCAGCTGTACCTTGTTTGCATTTCCACTCGTCTCAAATAACCAATTAAACAGTCAAAAAATAAAAATAAACAATTTACTTTGTGCTTCTTTTTTTATTCCCAATCAAAATGTTTGTGAGAAAAGTCAGTAGTTAAAGGGGGAAAATTCATGGGAATAAAAATCTGCGATGCCATCTTTTTTTCGAAAATGCGTGGAAATAATTCACGATTGCAACTTTAGGGAACAAATATTCACGATAGGGGTGATTATGTAATAATAAAAAAAAAAACGGGACTGATTTTGCAAATCCCGAGATTTTTCGGTATCCCGGGATTTTCAGGAATTTCAGCAAAAAAAAAAGGACTATAATTCATGTATTTAATATAAATATTTATTGTTTTTATAAACAAAGAAAAAAACAACTACTGTAATTCATGTATTTCATAAAATTATATATTATTAAAAAAAAAAATAACAAACAACTACTGTTAATAACAGTTTAAAAAAAACTAAAAAATTTGTATAGAATAAGAGAACATTTGTATATATTAAACAAATTAATTATCTTTTCTTAAAAAGTTTTTTAAAAAACTTAAAGCAACTTAAAGTTTCATCAGATAGCCTTGACCTTATTTTGTTACCAATATATGCAGCTAGACTCTTACAGATATCAATCGCGTCATTTAATTTGTTTACTATCGAAAAATTTGAATCGACAATGTTTTCTTCAAATTATGACAAATCCGAATCAGAAATATGTCTGTAGGCACATCACTGAAAGTTTCATTATTTTTAATTTGAGATATTAACTTTTTTAATTCATTTCTAATATAAAACATTTTAAAATTATTATCAAAATCATATGTTTATTTTGGATTCTTCAAAAAGTCCAAAAGTGTTGAGTAAGTTGTTCTTCTGCCTCGTATACTTTTTAGAAGAGCTTTTTCCAGTTCATCACTTTATTTGCAATCAATTTTTGAAATTTCTTTGAGCATAAACAAAAGAGCAGCATCGGCTTTATATAGATTCATATCACTGCGACAGAGGGCTTCAACTGGGTTTAAAATAAATATTATTTGGTTTAGTAAAGCAAATCCTTCATCAGATACATATTGTGATTTTAAATCTATTGATGCTTTTTTAATAGATATTTACAATTCACAAAATCGTTTGTACATACATATTAAAAGTTGTGTTCCAACTTGTTTTGCAGTTTAGGATAAGATAGTGAAATGTTGAATATTAAATAAATAAAAAACAAAGAAAAATACCTCAAGTTTGTCTATTTATTTAAACATTTATTTTCAATAAAACGGAATTTTCGGGATCGAGATTGGCATCCCTAGTTTATACACTGTTTATGTACAAGAATGATTGAAAAACAAGATTGCGCATTCCCGTTGTAAAAAGGTTACTCTCTCTGCGCATCACGTCATTCACGTCGCTCTCTCAATAAAAACAAAAGCAAAATGTTAACAAATAGTGTGGTTTGTATGAGGCAAAGAAAATAAAAGTGGAAATTATTTAAAATAAGCCTTTTTTAATGAAATTTACATGAAATTTTTTAATTTATTCATAGAGAATTCAAGTAAAATGTATTCATTGTGAAAGTTCTTATTTGAAAATTAGTTGAACATTAGTTTATATAGATGTTTTAATAAATATTGTCAGGCTTTTTTAGTTCATGTGATTATTGTTAAGAATA
>NDXZ01014359.1:0-18926 GCA_003055125.1 Paykullia maculata
TATCTTGAGAACTGTTACAGTTATGATTTTAAAACTTTGTATAAGTAACTCTTATAGGAATGGTTTAGATTCACAAATCAGACCGGTAGATGGCGCTGTAGTCGGTATCTAGGTTATTTATCTATCCTGCAGTTAAACGGATGGATCGACTTGAATGAATTTTCGTGTATGCATTCATACTTACAATACATTCGTTATTTTTTAAATAAAAACCAAAATATTCACTAGAAATAAGTTATATGGCAAAACAATGTTTGCCCGTCAGCTAGTATATTATATAAAAATATTTTTCAAAATCATTTTTTTGTAAATATTAAATAATTAGTCAATGAATATCTATTTTTTTAATATTTCTTTCATTTTTTCATTTTGATCTCTGGTACTTATGCTATGAATATTGTTATTTCTGGCCTTTTAAGGCTTTATTTTACAAAACTTGTAATATATGAGATGAAATAAATTACCCGGTATACAAATTTCGGTCTCTGTTTAAAAATTTCCTATACCAAGGATAAATAACCTTGCGTTATCAGTGCTGCCAAGTTTATTTTTTTTTCCAAAAATTTATATAACAATTTTAATTTGGTGTTTATATCAATGAAGATAATGTTTCTAGAACTGTACCGGTTTTATAAATACTTACGATTTTATTAAGTTTAAAAATTATTGTGTAAAGTTTTAACAATTTTAATAGAATTTTATTCATTTCTTTAATCATATGTAAAACTAAACTTTTTATTATTTTAGCTTATGAGAAAATGGGTTTTTTAGAAAGTGACTTTTGGGAAAAGCATAACTAGTTTTTCTTTGGAAATTTTGGGAACAAAAAACGTCTACTGTTGGCATTTAAGGAAAAGACTTTACAATGACTTTACATTAAAAAAAATTGAAAAGTTTATCTAGTTTTTGTTAGATTTCAAAGTAATTTTAATAATAATATGGTTGATTTTTTTGTCCTATAAGTCAACAACATGGCCATTTGCTTTAACAACAAAGCATATTCTTAATAGACATATGACCCCGTATATTCTAAGAACAACATATTTATGATTACGCTTACTTAGTTGATAATTAGTACAAACATATAGTTAATTTGTGTTATAATAAATATGGTTTAATCACTGACCCGAGATTTCCAATGACAATAATATGTTCGGGCATACCATATGAACAGTTGCGGTCAATACATCATGCTAAAACAATCTTTGATCATTAACATATATTAACAAGTTTTTTTCTTTGCATACATATTAAAAAAGTCATATATAAATATAAAATCTAATTATACGTTAAAATAAGAAAACAGAAACTTCAATAATCATTTTAACTGTCCACTGCCATTTTATTTTATACAGCGTGGAACATTATTTTTTTTAAACTGTCTTAAGACTCATTAAAATAAATGCACCGAAAAATAAGAGAATTAAAAAAAAGACAAAAAAAAGAATTAAAAAAGTTTGCATGTTTGCTGCTTTGCTGGTGATCACTACAATTTTAATGAACAAAATTCTTTAAACATTTTTTTCTTTTTTCTTTTCTTTCCTTTTGCTGGCAAAAATGTTGTTCCATTTTCTGGTCCGTTGGTTGGCTACCGAATGGGATGTGAAAGTATGTGTATGGGGACATTTTATTTGGAAATTGGTTGTACTTCATTTTGAACGTGCATTAATGTTAATGTTTCAATTATAGTCCGTCGTTGTATTTTTCTTTAAATTCTTGGTCCTCTTTTCTCTTTAGCTTTAAAATTTAATGGTTAGTAAAGGGTTAAGAAATTAAGTGCAGCTGTGTTTTTAACTTTTGTCATTTTTAAGTTGCGAAATTAAAAGCTAAAAAAATTTTTTTTAAAAAAGTTTGGTATGCAAAATTAATTGATTTCCGTTACGTTTTTATTTATTCTTAAGCAAAAAGTTCAGATTGAAGTTTGAAATTAAATGAAAGAAGGAAATAATTACAGAAACTTAACATTTGCAAGGAGAGTGTTATTGCTTTACAGGCTGTGATATAAAAATTAAAATTAATTATACGAAGATTAAAACAAGGATAAGAAATAAGAAAAATCGGTAAAATATAACTAAATGCTTTGAAAAAAATAAAAGAAAAACCAAGTTATCTATATTCAGTCAAAGAAGCCCCTACACTTATTGTTATAATATATACATTGTTTTTATATTGAAATTCTATTGATATTTCAGCATTCTTTAGCCATAGTTTTAATATATGTTCTACTGTTTAACGAGAGCTAAGGGTATTTCCAAAACTCGACCTTTAATGGGACCCATGAACCAACTATTAAAAATATTTGTTTTTGGGTACCTCAAACTTATTCGTGGTAACTTTGATTTTAGTTTAAATATTTTTACCATTATCACAAAGAAGTTCGCTAAAAGAAAAGCAGTAAATGACTTTCAAATGACTTTTATAATTTCCGTTTATCCTTCTTATTATTTGCAGTAACGTCATTACTTTCAACCGTTTTCTGTTTATTTTCCTTTTTATATTTAAAAATATCATTAATAAATTTATTTTTTCATTACGAAATTAATTTCAATTTCTCAATAAAAATTCCGTTGATTAAAAAAGAAAAAATTCCTTATTACTTGAAGTACTTTATTTAAAGGAAAGAAAAAAGGTCACTTAATTTATTTTCTATTTGGAAAGTTTACAAAATAATTTCTCCTTTTTATAGGCTTTCAGTTATATGCTTTACCAATAAAATAATAATTATTATTACATTGCTTTGACAGCTGTTACAACAGTTTTCATATAATTTAACATTCTTTCTCCACCAGCCTACAACTTATTTGTTTTTTCCTGCCACCAAACTTCCTCTACCACTTAATTATCGTTCTAAACGTTTCTCTATACGGCTGGCAGACTTTGAATACAAAAAACCCCTTTTGCTGGACTAAGGTAAAACGTAAAGTGTATTTTTTCTTTTTGGCTGAATGGTTGGTAGGCTCAATTACCTTTGGGACAACAAAAGAAATAATGGCCTTTAAAAGAAAGAATAAATAAAAACTTTCTAACAGAAATAACATTTTTATATCTCCTTTCAATTTTATGCCAATTTCGTTTTGTTTTTCTTATATTTTTAATGGCCCTAGGAAGCTTAAAACCTATAAAAGCCATTATTACCTTAATCGAAATTTAGTTTATTAAAATTGTTGTCCCTTTCATTTCGCTTCTCTTTCACCACCCCCCCTTGCCAATGGACCTTGGTGTTAGGGTTATGAGGTGGCACAAGAGGCAGTTGGCTATAATAGTTAAAAACACAACTGTTTGTATCATTTTCTTTAATCATTAATATTTTATGACAAACAGCCAATTGGCCATGGTAATTTGAAATTTTAATTGGTTGTACGCGTAACTGGGAAATTATGCTAAATTAAATATAAATTCTTTCAACTTTTCAAAACAACAACAAGATGTTGTGTAGGTTTTTGATTTTGTTGCCTAAAAACAAAGAAAAAACATTAATGAAAGTACTTTGAATCAATAAATGTTTATTTATAAAAAAAAAACACACACATAAAAGAGAAACTTTCTTCAACAATTAACAATTTAATGGGTTGTCAAGGTATTCAAAGAAAAAGGAAAAATTCCAAAGTAATTAAAATCCTTGAAAAGGTGATGCATGAAGAGGGAGATGACTTACATAAAAATTAAAGGGGTAAAATGAGCTTAATGGAACTTGTGTAGTTTTTTGATTTAATTGCCGTTTTTTTTCGTCAGGTATATGTCAAAGGAGTCAGGAGCTTTTGAAAAATCTTCGAAATCAGCATCTGATCTACTACAGGTTGTATAGACGTGAATAGATGTGGTTAGATTAACGTAAGTACCCGCAACAATGGTCTTACCACTGGGTAAAATTTTGCGTCTGCCGGTAAAACTTTTTTTCATTATCTTTATAAAAAAATATCTTTTAACAATCTGCTCTAGCATGCAAAAATTTTTTAAGATTTTATATTTAAGGTTTACAGATCTAAAAATGTATTGCATTTGTTTTATTATTGCTTCAAAAGAATAATATTTATTTTAAACAAAATATGCTTTTAATTTAATTGAAAGCCACTTCTAGCGTAAAACTTGAAAATATTTTCAAATATCTGCTTCATAGTATATAACAAAATAGAATTAGTTGCCAAAGAAAGAAGTAAAAAATATAAAATAACAAATCGGTCGAATGAATCAAATTTAAATGTAGTCTTAACCCATGCAACACAGTTTGACTTTTTCACGACTTGAATGGTCGGATTTTGGTAGGAAATCTTCTCAATTTCAGTCATTTCGGTCAGATTCATTCCACTTTTGATGAATTTCTGGCCTCTAAATTTTTAGTAAATTTACCGACCACGTAACGAGCTCGTTGCTTTTAGTCAACTCGCAACGTCGTAGCGACTTTATTTATGGTCGTCAAACGATCGCCATCTTTCCGACGAAATATGTGCAACCAACCTTTAGGCGTCAAAATTGGTAAGTCGTATAATGTACATATTTGATCGTATATTTTTAAACGTGGTCGGATGATGAAGTTTGATCTTCGCAGAAAATTATATTGAGGCTAATATTTTTAACAGGTTCATGAGAGTTAAGCATTTCTTATTTGGTGAAAGTCTTTTTAAAGAGCTTCGAATGCAAATATTGGTCAGTTAAATATAACTCATAAGTTTTATCCCGGCAGAGCAACCATGGACCGATTATAAATAAAATATTAATAATATAAATTTTAAATTGTTATAATTCTTATTTTTGATTCCACCATTGTAAAGTTATTTAAACATTTAAACTTCTGACAGTTGCATTTCGTATTGATATCCTTCGTCGTTTCTTGTCCTTAAGATGGCTCTACAATAACAAGCGTTGCATAGCAAAGTAGATTTATTAACAACAAATTGCCTGCTTGCGATTTGCAACAGGAGCAGCATACAGAGCACGTTTTATTCTAAGCCAAATAATAAGAAGAAGCCAACGAAACCTCACAGATGAAAAGCAACATATCAGGCTGCCGCGCACCATGACAAGACATTCAAACATGCAGCATAAAAAAATGACGAGACATGAAAATTACAGCAAAAAATTAAAAGAAATTTGTTACCAAAGCGATAGAAACGTATGAACAACAGAATGAATGTGTTGATGTTCATGCTGATGCTAATGTGATGGTGGCGATGATAATGTTGATAAAATTAATGCTTGTTACAAACTCTTTGATATAATACGTATTGGTTGCTAGATAGTATGACATTAGACCACTTTAATAAAAACGTGTTATTTGCCTTCATGTTTATAAAGTTGCATATTGTCTAGGATGTGTTTTTTTTTAAGTAAGAACAGATAAACATAAGGTAGTTTGGAATCTATGTATTTGTAAGCATAATATCGGTAGTACTTGGTGTTAGAGTGTATAGATTGCAATATGTTTTGGTGTGCAAAGCCTTTCACGTGTTTTGAATATTGATTAAAACTAGGAAAACAGGAAAAAAACATTTTACAAAATATGGCTGCATTAGGAAAAATATTATAATAAGTTAAAACTTATAAAATGTTTCCTATAAATGAAAAACTAAACATGAAAGCTAAATATTTTCATTCCTTTTGATAGCAAAAAGGAATGAAAATACCCCCATACATGAATATACATTTCATAAGATGATTTTATTAAAAAGCAGCGGCGTCGTAAGAAAGAAAGTGCTAAACAATTTAGTTTTCGGAATTGTGTTATAATATTTTGGTTCAGTAGATAATTTTTAGCCTAGTTCAGTGTTTAGTACATGGTATAGATGCTAGTTTGGTTATTAATTCATTTGAGAAGCTTAATTCATTTTATGAAACTAGTTCAAGTTTTGAAATTTTAACTGCAGTTAAGAAAACATTTTTTTGTACAACCAATAAATGGAAAAATTTAAGATTTTTTTAAAATTTTCCAATTACTGGTTTGGGATCATATTGGTTACGCATAGTTTTAAATATAATTTTGTGCCTGTTATATTTCAAAAGGATTATGAAAAAGTTTAATAATTTTCTTTTATATAATTTCACTGCATTTGGATCATATGTGATTGTTTAGCCAAAATATAATTTTCCAGAATCATATTATTGTTGTGCAAGTCATAATATATTTTTGCAGGATTAAAGTTTTTAATGATGGTATTGGGTCGTATTATGAATATATCAAATCTATTTTTGATCACATACTTTTTATTTGTAATACTAATATAATAGTTTAATGGCACTAAAAATAAATTATTTTTATTTTATTATTGAATGGCTGACTATGATGACAATTATGAAAACAAATAAGTCTTCAATTTAGTTTATTATGGGGTAAAAATAAATGTTGTTTTTCCCCAATATTCCACGCCCTAGCATATCTACTGTAATGTAAGAAGGCTTAAGTTTACGTTTAGAAAAGAAAAATAATTTTTGCAAGATACAAAAAGACTTGAAAAACATATTCTATACATGTGTCCAATAACTAACATCGATGTGAACTGATGTTGATGACACTCTGCAGTCTACTGCAACTTTAAAATATGCCAGGTAACTACAAGTGTAAGTAAGATTAGTTGCGGCACATTTTATATACATTTGTTTGCATTTTCCGAATTTCGTTGATAAGCGTATGTATAAAACACTGCTAGCTTACTGTATGTATATAAAAAAATAAAAATATTTAAAGTTTAAACTATGTAAAATATTTATATATTTACTTCATGATGGCTTCCCTCTTAATAAGACTTCCAGCTGTATTATTTAAGAGTGAAACAAGCAGCAGCCTCTTAATACACAAGCATATGTAGATGCATATTGGGTTGCCATAGTAAACTTACTTATAAACATGTTTTCCTTTGTATATCGAAGTTCTTATGGCAAAGGCAATCAAATCTTAAAGTTTGTTGCTCGTTCATAGAAACTTTTAATCATAGACATGCGTTCAGTAAATATATTTTCCTTTTTCTATTTGGTTTCTATTACATTCCTTTGGTAATATTTGAAATATTTTTTTGAAGTAATGAAAGGTTTTAACTTTTCTCTCTTTAAAGTTTCTGTTTATTTTTTTTGTTTGTTTTTTTTTATAAGCAAATTACAAACTTTAATTCATATTAAAAATTGAACTTTATTATAAGCAAGTTAGAGTAAAACTATACGGAAATAACTTAAAGGGAAAAGAAAAAATTGTGTGTGTTTTTGATGGGATATTTGATGGAAATATAAATGCAAAAGTTTAGGTTTTCAAAGGTTAAATACTTAAGAGCAATTAAATTAAGTCTATAAAAATAAAACATAAAATGTTTTTTTAAATTTTAATTTTACCCACAGAAGGCCCCACTTAATGATTTGTTTAAAGGAAAATTTAAAGACAAGAAGCCTTCTTCTGTTGTTTAAATCAACCAATGGTATTTTGATTTTATATGAAAAAGCTTTTTCAAGCTACCACCAAGATTTTCCTGAAATAAACAGTTTTATAAACATTTTTTAAATATCTTAAATAAAATGCTTTAATTTTGTTTTAATTTGTAGCTTAATGTTTTTTATTAACGTTCTACTTATTTATATAAAACATTTTTTTTATATCTTAAACATTTTCAAAAACAAAATTTTTTAGGGCTCATATTTTTACAAACTATATGCGGCTTTTGGTTTACATTTTTCTTAAAAAAGTGAGAAATAAATTTTATATTCATTCGAAAACTAACTTTTTAAATTTAAGTCGTTTCAATTAATTTTCTTTAAAAGTCATTTAAAAATCCATTGCTGCTTCTGAAAATTCTGCTCTTTTAAAACTTTAGTGCTAAATAAGTTTTTTAAAAATATTTGCAGTTGTTGCTTAAAAATTATATACCAAAGACTAATAAACAAATTTTCTTTAAAAAAAATTACAAAAGAAACAAAAACAAAGTTACTTTTTTGTTTAAAAACAGTCTGGCATTAATACAAAAAAGTTACGAAAAAACTACAACTCAGAACTTAAATAAACAGCAGTACATAATGGCATTTAGAAATTTGCAAAAGAAGAAAAACAACATTTTAGAATATATTGTAGGCTAAAAATATTATAAAAGCCAGTTGAGAATAGATAATAAGGATGTACAAGTACAGTAGGAGTAGGAAAAAATTAATATAACTTTAACGAAAAATTCCAGCAGACGCATTTTGTTTTTAGTTATTTAAGCATGGGCTGTATAATTAGACAGAGAGTGAATAAATAAATAACAAAATAGAAAGTAAGAAAAGAACTCATGCTGTCTGCATGTCTACAAACTACTAATATTATTTAATTTTTCCCTCTGAAAAACAACAATCCAGTTATAAATGTGAATAAGCTGTTGTTATTTTGAAGCAGACCCTATAACTTTTGTATAGATTCTGCTCTTTCCTAACTGTTCAAAACTAATATCCCAAAAATACAGCAGGAATTGTGAAGTTAGTGCTAGAGATGCTTTAACATGTCTGCTCTAATAAAATCCCTCGCACGTTGAGCACGAGACAAGCATTAACAACATACAAACAGCAAGACAGATAGATAGACAGACCGATGAACGGACAGCTAACATATAACATTCGATATGGCAGCAGCAATGGCAGCATTTACATCAAGTACACAAAGTGATAGTTAGAACACAAAAGCAGCAACAATAACACACAATATTTACAGACATGTTTTTAAACCATCTTAAAAGACATTGATGTTGCAAATTATATGGCTGCATATCATTGTTGTAGTATCATGTCTTTATATTGTTACTTTTGCTGCTTATGCTGTTATTAACACATACACACACACACACACACAGACAACAACATGTTGTTGCTGAAATAGAGGGTGACCTCAAATAAACAACCATCGTGGTAAGCCATTCTGTCTTATTAATGTTATTAAAAGGACATTTATTCATTGTTATTTTGTTTTAAATGTATGTTTTAGCTGGGACTTCCCAGTTATTGCAGTACAGTGTCTTGGGTGTGAATTAAATTTGCTTTAAGGCCAGTACAGTGATTCCTAATATATTATTAACTTCCTAGATACATCTCTTCTGTCTAGTTTTCTATAATAAAATTATTAGTCAAGAAGAGTCAATAATGTACAATGTTTAAAGAAAAACTTTACATTAAGTTTCTTAACATTTTAGGAAAATCTATTTTTGTAGAAAATTTGTAATGTTTTAGTTAGTTAATGGTTTTTTTGTAAAATAATTTGGTTTTTTTCTTATAAAATTTTAATAAAACAATTTTTAAAGTTTAAGTTTTATTTAGAGAATTTAAAAGAAAACAAATTTTTATTTCAAAATAATCTTCAAGATAAGAATTTTTTTTGAGTATATTTTAAAACCTTTCCTGTTACTAGCAATTTTTTCTATATTTTGTAAAGAAATTTAGGGCAATTCTTTTTGTGTAGAAAATTTTTAAAACTTCTTTCATATTTAAAAACTTTGATTTCATATAGAAATTTGTAACATTCCATTTCTGCAGAAAGTTTTAGAAGTTCTCTTCCTTTGTTAAGGTTCTCAGGGATTCTCTTCATACTAATAAGTTTAAAAAAGTTCTCTTTCTGGCAAGAAAGGCTTCTTCTTACAATATTTTTTGGTATGTCGAGAGTTTTTCTTTTTATTCTTATTTTTTAAATTATTTTTTTTTTATCTTTGGTTATTGTAAAGTTCTTAAAAATTTTTTTATGTCAAATGTTTAATTTGTTATTTTTTTTTAATTAAATTTTTCCTCTTAAGGAAATTTAAGAATTTCTGCCTTAACCAAAAGATGCCAGCAGAAAAAAAAATTTGCTAAAAAGGAAAAGTAAAAATTAACAAATACTATTTTCATTGTATTAGTTAGTTAGACGTCTTTAATTTGAGGGCTGCTTCATCTTATGTTCAGACACTATTTAGCAAAATCTGTTGTTAACTTGCTTTTGCCTTCATATCCTACTTTGCTTCCCCCTTCCTGCTTTGCCATGCCATTTAGTGACCAGCCTACAAATTCTATTTATATTATTTGCTAAGTTGTTGTTGTTGTTGTATTAGATGGCAAATAAATTATAATTAGTGCAAACGCTATAGAGATAAGTAACGAAGACTAAATAGATTTAGGAGGTTTTAATATGTGTTTTAGTCTAGAAAAGAAAACATTTCAAGTTGCTTTTTGCCATTTTTTTCTCCATCTAGTTGGTTGAACTAAAGTGACATCTTAGAAATAAGAGCTGAGGGGTATTTTTGTTAGTGGCAAATGTAGGTCATAGGAAAAAACATAATTTATTTAATTGATTTTTATTAAAAGGGAAAGATGCTGGTGGAAAGTAAAGTTTGCGGGGGGAAATAAATAAAGAAGATGACAAGTAAAGCTTATAATAAACATTAAGGGCATATTAAGTAAAACCAATTTTTTTGGACTTGTTATCGTTTAAAAGTTTATCGTCATTTCTAAATCTGTTAGATCGGGTTTACAATATGCTATGTTAAGAGGTTCAGAGATGATAAGCAATTGCTGGTAGTCATTTTTGACCTTAGAAAGTTTATGGTTAAATGCAAAGAAATTTTTATATAGTTTTTTGAATTAATGTCTAAGTGTATTATATTCATAAATAAATTACTGTATCCTCTCAATTTGCTTGCAAGTATTTTGAAGTATATAAGTAATCGCCAAAAAGTATATTTCAAATGTTCAAATATTGATATAATTTATGCATAAAATATAAAACAGTGGCTATGAAGTGCAATCAGAATTTTCTTCCTTCCCTCTTCTGCAACGGGTGATGTAGCGCATGTTTAAATAACAACTTTTTATTTTAGTTTTAACAAAAATCTATTATTGTTTTCGTTTCTGTTAGGATATAATGCCTAAACCGGTTATACCCAAGTACCTTAGGATTTCGAAATCGTATATTATTATACAAAAAGTTTATAAAGAGTGAAGGACATGTAGGACTCGACACCGCCAAATTCAAACTTGTTTTCGTGTATTTGTGTAGGTCCTTTGAAATGCGAAAAGCGTATGTGGATTATTTATTATGGCTGCTATTACTCATACGCCAGCAGTATTTAGTGAAGTTATAAATTTATTATTGAATATCTTGCCAGACGTTAGTTAAAAGTGTTTATTACACTTTTCTTTCTCTCTCTTATTCTCTATCCATCTCTCACTATTTATCCGTGCCTTAAAAAATAAAAACCTAACTCGTAATTTCTATGTACATCTGTTAAAATTACCAGGAAGAAAATGTTAAAAAACACTAAACAAACGGCATGCTTTCTAACCAATAATGTTGCTAATTAAAAATTGACGAAGCATGGCTGCAGAAGATTACTTTTTTTGTTGCTACTGCCAAACACAGTTGGAGGTCCTGGCTTTATCAAAGTTGTTTTAAAGAAACCAACGAAAACCGTGCAAAAAGTCGATACATAAAAAAATTAAGTATTTTCTTGCTTTTTTACTGTCTTTATTTGTTTTTATTTTATTTTTTGCCACGTTTGGAATCTAAATATATTTTAATTAATTTGGTGTTTTGTTTATTGCTGAGAAAAGGGACATTTGTCGAATTTAACAAAAAAAATAACATAATTTAAAAGATTTTTTATTTGCTTTAAATTATTATTTTATTGGTTTGACAAAATTAACCTGTACAGTTTATCTACGAACATGTTGTCAGCTATTAATGGTGTTTCAATAGAAATGTTTTGGTTTGGCATGGGTTCTGTATTATTTTACATTTTTTTTACCTCATTTTCAAGTTTTTTCCCCTTCCAATTTCCCATTGCTAATTATACATAATGAAGTTTAATGTCATTACGTGAATAAAATATTTATTAGTATTTGTAGAGTTTTTGTTCCATTTACTTGCACAGGTAAGTAAGTGTGTGTTACCTTTTCTTTTTACTATGTCTGGCTTTCACTCTTCATTGGTTTTTAATGAGGATTTTATTTTTGGTAGTGTTGGTGACTGTGCAGGTATTTAACTTTGCCAAGTTTATTGTTGGCCATTTAAGTTAACTAGTTGCCAAATTTAGTGACAATATGCTACGGTTGAGAAAGTTCATAAATCATAAATGTCTCTATTATCATTATTGGCTCTATTTGTTTAACCAAGAAAAGGGAAAGGGCCGCAGAAATGTTACTTTGTTCTCGCTTTTGTTGGTTTCGTTTTTGGTTGACAATTAAAAGTTTTCAAGTTTAGTGGTAATAAAGTGGCAAGAACGGTTGATTAAGAAAGCGAATAGAAAGAAAATTTAAGACCTTTTAAAATATAAACTTTAAGCATCGTAAGCTATTTAAAATAAAAGTTTAATATGCTCAATGAGTTTTTTTAGGATTTGGTTTTTAGATTAGATTAGAATAAAATTGTTTCTAGTTTTAGGTTAGAATTAGAATTTCTTTTATTTTTTCAAATCTTCTTTTTTGTTTAAATTTGTTTAAATTTGTATCTATTTTTTGTATTTTTTCCTCATGTTAAGCTTCATTGTCATAGTTTCCCCTTTTTTAACCCCTTTTAGTTACGCCAGAATTAAACTTTTTTTTTATATTTTTAATAGTTGTTTTATTTTTTCGTTTCTAAGAGATAAATGTATATTTTAACAGAAATAGAAGCAAATTGAAATAATACTAATCAAATGTTCATTTCTTATGCTTTTTACTATCAGCATAGTTTCTTAGGAATTTTTTACATAAAGATATTTTAGAATTTGAAAATCAAATGTTCATAAATTTTTCCTATGAACTGGACTTTTGTTAAAAGATTTTTTGAAACTTATAAGTAAAATATTAAGCCAATTGATCCTTAGCAAATTAGGTTTTTTTATTAAACTGCCCATTTTACTGTCTGGGAATTTCATTGTCATTTAATATAACCATTAATTGATGAAATATTAAACTTAAACTAAACAAAAACTATTTTTTTTTATCAAGAAAAGCTTTTCTTTTGTGATTTTTGTTCATTTATTCAGAACTTTTAGCGTTTTAGAATAAAAAAAGCAGACTCATTAAAACCACTTCATTAAAAGTAAAAATAATCCATGAAACAACAATTTTTGTTATAACCTAATCCCTGTCATTGTAATTCTTTACATTTAAGGGGTGGGCGAATAATAACAACCCCGCCAGTAGTTAACAAACTTTTTAACTTGATGCCCCAAAAGTTTTCCTTGAAAAGAAAATTTTATAGAAAAATTTGTATAAAATATAATTTTTTTTTAAGTTTACGTTAAACGATAATTAAACATCTATTAAATATTTTTCTCAACTCAACTCTTAACTTTCCTTAATTTGCTAATTTAGGTAAGCGCTTCGAAAAGGCACATTTTTTAAATGTTGCACTCAGGTCTTATCGAAAGGTTTGATTTTTATGCTTAATAAACGCTTATTTTAGCCCTTCTATATCAGAAGAATAGCCATGTTTTTTAAAGTAAATACATATATCTTTTCTATAACGTTAAACAAAGAAAAATCCTTATAACAATGCCTTATGCACTACTGCAAAAATAACTAGAAAATAATTTAAAATATTTAGCAATAAAAGCTTACCCCTTTAAAACCTTTGGAGATATACGGGCTTAAATTAATAAATATGAATATATAATAGTTGCAATCGAAATTTTTTTAGGAGGTTGGGAACTTTAAAGAAAGTTTTTTTTTTCAAACGCAGATTAGCATTGGGATTAAAAGAAAGACAGGAGAAAACTGCTTAAAAGTTTTCTATTAAATATTTTTTTAAATTTATTGTTTTATCTTTATATTTACAATCACTTGCTTAAGAATATCTGCCCATCAACCAACTAGAATCTTTAACGAAGCAGTTATGAAAGAAATTTTACCTTTTTAAGTGTTTCTTTTAATTAAATATCTTTCTTAACATACATATGGAAAAAAAGAAAAACAATTTTATTACTTACCTTTGTCTATAAATGATATTAGGTTTCATATGAGTACTAAAATCTGTTTGCATGTCTGTCCTGTCCATGTCCATACATGTTTTCTTTTTGTATTTGGCTGTTGTAGCACTTAATTATAATTGCCATGAGTATGAATGTAAGAATTTCATTTCACTTAAATGATAAACGGTTTCTACCATATGTATGTGTGTATGGAGAGTTGTAGTAACTTTTCAAAGCAAATTCTTTTGGCTTTCTTTTCGAATTTTATAAAATTGCTTGTATATACAATAATTTTCAACTTAGTTTTATAACTAACATTGTTGTGTTTCAACAAATAACTATTTACTAAGTGAACATTTTCATAAAAACCACTAAATAAAACTTCAACAGCCACTAAAAATAACTGCAAAGAATTTTAGTTCATTGAATATCGTCTAAATATTTTTATTTTTCGTATTCGTTTTCAATATGTGTTGATTGTAAGTTTCGGGTTTCACTTAGTTTTATTAAAAAATTCCATTCTGGTTTTTTCTTACAAAAAAAAAAAAAGAAAAGAAAAACAAAGTCTTGTTTAAAAAAATGTTTTTAACAAGGAAACGAAAAAAAAATGGGACAAACAAATATGATAGAAAATTTTTAACAATTTTTATTAGAGTTGCATTTTCAGCTTGTGGTGGACGGTTAGTTGTTTGAGTGTTATATTACAAATTGAATTTTCATTACTTTTAATATTGAAATGAAAGCAATTTAAATTAATTTAAATAATAACACAAATCAAGTTTGGGTTCATGTTTGCAATGCGATTGTAAGGATACAATAAAAAATGTAAAAAATAAATTTTATTTAACTTAGGCTGTTGGGGAAATGATAAAAAAATATATATATTATTTTAAATACAAATCATTTGTTATTTTCTCTAACCAGAAATCTTCTTAAAATTCCTAATCAATCAACTTTTTTATTTCCTTTAAGTCTGAAGGACTTTTCTTTTAATAGAACTCTTTAAAGTTGTTGATATTTTACTAATAAAATTATTTTATAAAAAAAATATTTCCATCAATTTTTGTTGGCCACAATAAATATAAATATCAAATATAAAATCTCTTATTAGAAGTCGTAAAAAAAATACAAACTATTTGCCCCCCAAAGGAGTTTAACTCAAAGCTTTTCAATTTGCTGTGATATAGATTTTCTTTTAACTCCGTTTTTTTTAGTAGCACCTTACAGCGTATACAAAAATTTTAATGTTTTTCTTATTTCAAGCATTTCAAATTTATAAACACACACGCATACACCAAACATGGAGGCCACAATGCATCTTATTTTCATTTACAAAGGAATTTACGCCAAATCAAACTTCATATCCGGCCAAGTAAAGTAATACACAAAAGAGAATATGAAAACGGGAATTTTTCAGCATTTGTATTGCTTTTTTTTGTTAGTTTTTTATTTTGTTACTTGGTAGTTTGTTGCTGGATGTTCAGCACAGCGGACTTGGCTAAAAATTGAGCTGTCAGTTTGAGTTGTGGTTAAGTGAAGGCTAAGGGCAAAGTAAAACGTAAAATAAGAGCTATAAGTTTTTTGTAGTATAATAAAAGAATGTAAAAAATATTAGGTTGGTGAAGCAATCACTTCTAATGGAGAAGATAAAATTTTTTGCAAATACAAAAAAAGAAAAGGTAAAATAAAGCTGCTTTCACATTATAATCTAAAAAGTAATAATATTTTCCATACAAAAGCATCATCTCGCCAGACCCATATGTTACGAATTTGACGATTAAAGCATGTGTATAACAAAGGGTTAAGCAAATATTCAGTGTAAAAATATTGAATTTTGAGTTTCTGGACATTTTTATATAAAAATAATTAAATAAACAAATTTCACAAAACTGTTAACAAACATTTTAATAGATCTTAATTTTGTTTAAAATGTTTCTAAATATACAAATTTTTGTTTTGAAATTCTTTTGTTGGATACGCATTTGGCTATGATTTTCTTAAGCCAAAAACTAACACAATTAAACAAAATTTTTTTTTTGTATAAAACTGAAATAAAAATCAAAATTTATAAAACATTAATTACGAAATTAAAATATGTTGAAAAGTTTTTTTAAATTTTTTATAAAAATACATAAGAACTTTAAATTAATAAACAATTATAATTTTGTTGAATAATAATAATTGAGAGTAAAGGGCTGTAAGGCATTTGCTATAATTTAAATCTTTTTCAGAAAATTTTTTATAGCTCAAAATTTTCATACATAAAATAATATCAAAAACAAATTTCTACAAATTAATTTTTTGTTTGTTTTTAGATTTTAAAATTTTATTGAATTTTTACTTCCACCCTAAACCTTTAAAAGTTCCAATAAACTGTTACATGTAATGTATGTCTCTGGCTCTTTCTCTTTTTCTTTCGATATATACATATATGTGTGGCTGCTGTTGTTCGAAGAAATATGGTTTAAAGGTTGTTATGTGTTTGTTACCAATTTTTCTTGATAACAGTTTGTCAGCCAACCAGTTAAAAGAAAACGAAGTGCTTATGTCTTGTGTAGTATTCGTTTGGTATAAAGTTCATCAGATTATAGTGTGTGACCCAAACGGCATCCGGAGATGACTTTTCTTTTGTTTGCTTGCACTCAAACACACAACTGTGTGTGCACACATAAAGTCGATAGTTTGTTACTTTTTTTTTGCTGTCCTCCTGTCTATTGTGGTTTATTACCGTCTTACAACTGTTATTTCACACATGTATAAACAGCAATTGAGGAGGGCGAAAGATAGAATTAAGTCAGGGTTGGGAAAATATTTTTAGTTAATAACAAAATATATTTATTTTTCGAAATTATTATTTTTGTAATTAAGTACTAAAAACTATCGTATATACGTAGATGTTTAAGATCCATTAATTGTTAAAAAACAATCTTTTATACCGATATAAATAGTTTATTTTGTAACCCTGAATATTTTATTCTAAAGACTGACACTACTTACAATTGCTTTGTACATAATTATTACTTTTTATTGCGGTCAACAGTTGGTTGTTTGTTTCACAATATCTACAGCTTCATCCATTATCTTCAAACTATCATTCTCTTAAAGCCATCTAACAAGCTTCTACTATTTTTCTTTTTGGTTTGATAAGCAAATAGCATAAAAAAGATAAGCAACTTGCAACGCCATACTTTTAGAACCCCTACCAAATACATTGATGTGGCAAAGTTTCCTTAATTTCTCTGTATTTAACCTAAAATATATAAGAAATAAAAACTTAATGGGGTATTATTGTAAGGGCTGTGGATTTTAAATTATAGGAGCTTAGTGTGACAAGGTAGTGTGAGACATATCAAGAGACCATTTCAACTTGGGAGACCTGTTGGAGAACCTCCTCGGATTAGGCAGAGGTGAGAGAGTCGGAATTCGCGTTAGGCCTAGGCTGGCTGTAATATAACAAGTCTCTAAAATGCTACTTATAAAAAAGTTATAAAAAGTACGTGGTTCTTCAGTGCGAGAGAAAACATATATGATTTTATATACATATTATAATAACTTGCGCTTAAAATGATTCCATATAATAAGCTGCACAATAAACACTCTTAGATATATTTATTTTATTTTTCCAAACATCCATAAAGAAAACGCTAGTTTCTTATAAAAATTACTTGTTTTATTAAATTTGCTTAAAAAATTTTTTTAAAATTATTTTTAAACCCAAATGTTTTTTTTTTTCAAAAATTTGCAACTTTAATGTTCCATTTCCTTTTAAATCATAACAATATTTATGGTTTACATATCCTTTCGGTGACCAATTTTAATGCAGTTTTATAAATTCAAATACTCCAATGAAATATTAAGTCTACATAAAAATTCTTAAAGGACAATGTGTCCTTTATATAAATTCTGAATAATACTTTGTAAAATCTCTACAGCTACATACAGGGATACGTAACAAAACACTTTCTTACCTTAATCCTCTTTTGTTAGCTTCCAAACTACCTAAGGTGGTTTGTTAACAGTTTGCTGTCCTGTCAAGTAATAAATCTTTTGGCCTTTTTGACATTTCAATTTCTACACTTCTCTTCTAAATTTTATAATATTTTTTCACATTGTTTTTTTAAGGACTTTAAACACTAACAACTAAAAGAAAAAAATAAAAGTTTTTTCTCATTCCTTTTCATTTGAAATTGGAATAGATGATGACATAAAAAACTTTGTTACTATTTTGTAGCTAAAAATGGATTGTTGTCCCTCGGCTGTTTATAATAAAAGAAAATTACTTAGAATTTTTCAAAAGTCCTTTTAAAAACCTTAAAAATTGTTGAATGTATAAGTAGTTGTACATATGTATGTATATATTTGTCAGTGTACAAGTATATCTAAGGGCTATTATCCTGTATTGTTGTTTGTTTTTCTTTTAACATTATTTTATATATAACTTTTTATGCACACACAAAGACACACATTCATTCATATGTATTATTGATTATTATAGACTTTAGTTTTATTTATCATAGATTTTTTATTTTTTTTATTTTACGGAAATTGTTATTTTTTGTGACTCCGTTTGACCATTAAGGTAGGACACGGGTACATTCACTATGATTTCCTATAAAGTTTAATATTCCTTAATAGAGTAATGTGTGCTTGTGTGTGCGTGTGTGTGTTGTGGATTTGCGTTCTAAGAAATTCTTAATGGTCACCTTTTTCAGGTCATAAATCGTTGACTATTTTTAAAACTGTCAACTATTCTTCATGGAGTGAAAAATGTGTTCTTGTGTGAACTGTCAACATATGGGAAAGAACTACAAAAATAAAAAAACATCTATAAAATTAAGCTGAAAAAAAGGCCAAGTTATATATGATTTTATAATGGTTGTTTGAATTGGTGTTGCAGTGTAACAACCAGAGTAGTAGATTATTTACTATGTAAACACCCTACAGGGAATTGGGTTGGTCGTTTGGTTATAAATGACAGTTAAAGGAAAGTTAAAGTTTTTAAGAAACAAAAAAAAAGTGATTTAGGTTATTTATATATAATTTGATAATTTTATGTCAAATAGTTGT
>NDXZ01014361.1:0-18365 GCA_003055125.1 Paykullia maculata
GTTACGTCAACAAAACTTCTTGTATGTTAAGTAGTTACGTATATACTTCATAATAATCACAACAACTTGGCAAACAAAACAGTTACATAGACATTACAGAAATGTTGTAAAAACAATAACAAGAACAACATCAATATTATAACAAGCAAACAAACAAAATAAACAAAATTTTTCGGTTAAAAGAAAACAATGCAAGAAGGACACAAGTCTGCCAAAGTATGTATCCATTTACTACACCTAAATACAAATATTCCACAATACAATTTTTTTTTTCAACCTCTTTTCGTATATACTCTTAGGTATGTATAGCTGTATGTATTCTGTGATAGACAAGTTAAAATTACTTAAAAAAAGTTTACTTTCTTCTTTATAAAGGAGATATTTTTTTCAGATAATGAAAACATTTGTTAAAACAACATACAAATTTAAATGAAGAAGTTTACAAAAATTAACAATTTAAGAAATTTAATTTTTTTGTGCAAGAAAAAGACTTAAATATAAAATCGCAAATCATGAAACTTAAGAATTTTCTAATATTAATTAGTATTTGTGAAGCAGAAATATTTTAAATTAAAAGTTTCAACATCAGAAAAATACCTTGTTACAAACAAAAGAAAGTAACGGTAACAAGTTAATGGGAAAACATTAATTACGTAACGAACTTAAGTTTTAATATCATTCCTGGCATGTGGGCGCCGCGACTTCTTCGAATGCGGCACTTTTCGGAACTTAAATTTTCGTTTACCTTTTTTAACCACTTAGAGTCGGTTGTATCTCGGCGATGATCTGCACATTAATATCTTTTACGTCGTTTAAAGTTACTGTTTTGCTCGCATAAGCCAATTATTTTACGTGACCCCGGAAAAAATAATCCAAAGGCGTTCATTCATACAAACTTCGTGGACATTTTTGAAAAAAATACGTTTGCAAAATTGTAAGTCAAACAAGCGCTGTAGGAAGAGCAATTCTTCAAAAAACATCTAATAAAACTGCGACTCTAAATAATTGGTAATCATGACTCTATAGATACTGATTGTTGTTGCCAGACACGTTCTGGCCGGCCTCATTTTTAATTAAGTGAAAACAAGTGGTTAATAAGACACTCCAAAAAGGAATTTTTTGCAAACGTAATGGTGCCTAAGGAATGTCCCGTGGAATTTGCCTATTAACCCTTTCGGTTCTTTTGGGATAATAGGTACGTCGCAAAGAAAGTTGGAAAGATCCGATTTGTACTTTAAAGTAAAGCAAATTCTGTTTTAAAATGTCCCAGCCGTACCTGTGAGTTTTAACTTAAAAAAATAAAAAAGTAGCAAATTTTTATTTAATTGAATTTGAAATGGCTTCAATTGTGTAATTTAGATTTGCCAAAATCGTTAAAACAAATAAAATTTATTTTTATTTATTTGAAAAAAAAACTGTTCAAATTTTCTATCCCAAATAAAAATGTTTATTATACCCTTCACACACACACACATGTGGTAAGGGTATATAGGTTTGTCATTCCGTTTGTAATTTCTACAATATTCATTTGCGACCCTATAAAGTATATATATATTCTAGATCCTTATAGATAGGGAAGTCGATTTAGCCATGACTGCCTCGTTTTTTTAAGTTTTTTTTTTTTACTCAAAAATTATTATATTTGTGTATTTTGAATAAAATTTACTAATATACACACATAGAGAACGTAGTGAAGGGTATATAAGATTCGGTATAGCCGAATATAGCGCTCTTAATAGTTTTTAGTTATAGTTGTTGTTATCTGTAAGACACCAGTAAAATTGTTTCATGTGTCATACTTTTTAATTACTTTTTTTTACGCTGCGCTTAAAACAACCTTAAACCCCTCATCAATCCCAACGATAGGTTTTATATTTTTAAGCCAAAATTTGTGTTTACTTTTTGTAAAAGTATGTATGGCGGTGTATTGCCAAACTAAAATAAACTTTAAGCTAAAATAACTCACGTTTTGTTGGTTTTGTTGCCCAAAAAAAGAATATTCAATTTCTATAATTCACACTCTGTATAGATGATGGACGCAAAAAGTTTTTGGCCTGCAAATATAGTAAAGAGAAAGATAGAAAAAATATTATTTAAAAAAAATATGGCTTAAAAAAATATGTAAAAGCGTTATTAAAACCTATGAGCAATAATAAAAATTTATTTTTTAATTAAAATTAATCCTATTGAAAAAACAAAGAAATAAAATAAAATCAAAATATTTATTTGGTGATATTTTTTTAAGCAGATTTTTGTTGTAATTTTTTTTTTATTATTTTTATGTATTTAAAATTAATAATAACTCAAAAAGGTTTAATTGTAAATCGTCCAAGCCGTAATAAAAAAATAACAAAAACTTGTATTTTAATTTCGATATTTTTATCGGGCTTCTTAGGTCATTTGATAAAATAAAAGAATATTTATTTAATATTTCATCCGACGTTTCGTTGGAAATTCCCAACTTCTTCAGGGATAGTTTTTATTAAATTTCTAATCTTGAATTTTAAACATTATTATTTTTTATACTTTGTTTGTATTTTAATGTATAACATTAAACATAAAATCAAAAATAAAAACAATAAAAACAAACATTAACGTTAAAATAACAAACATTGTACACATATTAATTGTCACGATTATCACAATAAACTTGTGTTTGAGATATTTAACAGCAAATAACTTTAAGGGGGTTTAATTAAAGATAGAAGACCCAAAAGAGAAAATATTTAGGTTTTAAGGAAGTTTTTGGGGGCGAAATTTCTTGTAAATTTTGTCAGATTTTTAATAAACTTTCAGTTTATAACGACCCTTAATAACGACTTATCAAAATTAAAAAAATCAAGTAAATCACTCTAACAAATTATAATATTAATAATCAACTTTAAAAAGTTGCAAAAAAAAATCCAACCATCTCAAAATTAAAAGGACAAGACAAAATAAACAATTGACAGATATCGTACACATATTTCCTTAACAAACAAACAAACAAATAATTTAATAAATTCTTTGCTTTGAAGTAAGAAAAATCTTCAAGAAAAAGAAAAATATATCCACATTTTTTAAAACGTGTCAAGGGAATTTTACAGCATGAATCCTGTCATTTATTTCATTTCCTTTAAAAGACAGACGGGAGAAAAAAATGCTAAAAATTTATTTTAAAAATCTCAGCGCAAAAAGAAACCCTTTTTTTTGTTGTATCACCAGAGATAACTTGATTATGAAAATGTTTGCGTTAAATTAATAACAAATGATATTTCTTATTTTGAATTCCTTCTTGGTGTTAAAGACGAACAAAAAAAAAAAAAAGACCCCAGCAAAACGCTGACAAAGCATTATTTCATTTGGTTAAGGAATGCTAAGAAATGAGAAAGAAAGTTTTATTCGGTTGTGTCGAATCTAAAACACCCAACGTTGGTAAAAATACAAAAATGCCTTTATGCCGAACATGGTCTTAAAGTTATGGCATGTCAAAATAAATCTTTTCTATTATGACTTTCGCATCCCGGTCCATAATACGGTATATTGGTATACAGATCATAGATATCCTTCGAAACTGTTAACGATTGCGGTCGTTTACGTTACTTTGCCACTATATTTAAAATTGCATCAGCGCAAAACTGTGCAGTACTTAGGTTTTAACAACTTAAATCTATAAGACAGCAAGAATGCTTGTGAACTATGAAGCGTCACAAAAAATATGAATTTCACTTCGCTAGTGTCAAAAATTCCCAGTATACGAATCGGAATACTTATTTTAAATTAAACATAAATTCGAATATATTGAAATCAATGACACATAAGTATTTATTTGTCGTTTTAAAATTCAATTCCGACAGCAATTGGATTCTATGACAACCCTTACAGTCTGACAACTCTGCTTGTTACCACTAAACGGAGAAAGCAAATGCAATAAGAGATTGTGGATTTATTGTGAACTGGAGTCGGGTTGCCAGTGTTGACAACACAAAAAAGTTATCTACGCATACGCACAGCACTAAATACCTTATCGTAAGCCTTGTCTGTATCGGAATTGGTTTGGAGTTTTTTTCTTCCTATTCGCTATCAACCTAATTTTCTATCTCTTCGTCATCATTACAAAATGCACAAGTAACGCAGAATGTGCTGTATAGTTTGAATTAGAAAACATGAAACTATTGGGACCGAATGCCATTTTCTTTAGAAATGTGATGCCATTGATTTTTTTTCTTTTGATTCCTTGATGGTTATGCTTTTGGTACCACTTACCATTATTTGAATAATTTCAAAAGCCTTATATATTGGGGTCAAAGAAAGTAGAAGTTTCAGATGTTATAAGATATATATATCATTGTTATGAATATTATACAAATAAATGTAAACTTTAACATTATGACCAGGATCTAAAAGTTTGGGGCCTTAAAAAACATAGCGAATTTTTAAGACAATTATTTTTAATTCTATTCTGGCTCAAGTTCATTTTTAAGTTTTCAAAGAAATTTAATTTTTTGTTTATGATAATGAATGAATAATAATTGAAAAATAAATTTTACCGACACTAGCCGAGTGGAATGCATTTTCGAAACCAGCTACGGATTTCATCTTCAGCACTCTTTGATCGGTGATTAGTGTTGGATGTAAATATCATATATTTAACTCACAGGCTATTAGAAATAGGGTATGGTGACTGCTTGTCGCCTATACATATTTATATTTCCTACCACTTAATGAGTAAGAACGAAATTTACTACAACAACTATTTTCTACTTTTCATTTATATAATTATTCTTTATTATTACTAGTTTTATCCTGCTCTAGCCATCAGTCTGACCGCATGAAAGCAGTTGATTGTTTTCAACAATCATTTTTGTTTTAATCATTGTTCTCTGTTTGGTCAGTATTCAACAGACTGTTAATATAATCAGTTATGATATGATTGTTTTCCACCATGCCGTGTGTCTTTTATAGAATTTTTTTTACAAATGTTTTATAAGTTTTAAAAGCAGCAATAGCGTTCAACTGCTTAAGCTCCGCTTTATATCTTGGAAAGTTTTATATCTGTAATAATTGACAAACGAATTTCAACGGTATTTCTTAGCATCAATAATTTTTTGAAAGAAGAAAATCTATGTCATTAGCTTGTAGTCCTCTTTTGTTATAAGATGGTGCTATGGCCGATTCTACGTATGTTAATTGAATGAATATCGGTCTTGTTTGTCTCAAGGACTAAAGTTAATGTAAAAAATTAATGATAAATGTTGATATTATATTAAAAAAGTTATTGCATGTAATATTGTGACTCCTAAAAGTTGTTTTTTAAAAAAATATTATTTTAAACAAACAAATGCATTGACGAACAAATGTATCTAAAGCGTGTAAAAATTCCATGACGATCTAGAATAATTTTGTTTGTACCTTATTTGAAGTCAAGTAAGTTGTTTGATGTGTTACAAACGAAATGACAAGTTTAATAAACCATTTTACATATTTTTTTTTGTTGTTCTATTCTACTTAATATGGTTAATTTTTTTTTCATTAAATAAATAGATTTTGTTAAGCTTTTTTAAATATTATTTAAAAATATTCATCGTTAAGTGAAATTTATGCTTTTAAGTTAGTTAAGGGACCCTAAAGGGAGTTAAGGGAGTTTAAAAGTTCTTAAGACGCAAAATATTTCTTTGGCTTAAAAACATTTACTTTAAATAAAATTGTATATAAAATCATTTAAAAAATTGTCTTGAAAAAAACTATACAAACTAAAATGTCTAATGGGAATCGAAACTGTAGTAGAAGTATATATACACACATATTTTTTCCCGTTGTTTCAGTGTAGGGCATAGGGCCATACTGTAGTCCTCATCGATAAAAAGACAATACAAACTTGAATACTGTCACATTTAAACACCCTACGCTTTCATTTGAAAAAAATTTAAAAATGTTCTGTTATTGCAAACTATTAAAAAAGATTAAATTCCAACTCAATTGAAGGAGGGTGATGGCTTTGTATTTTTTGCTTTAGAATATGTAAAATTTTTTTTTATTATTTCCATTTGCAAGAAAATGAATTAAGTAAATAACTCATCACTTTTAAACAAATTATTTAAATTCAAGCTTAAAAGACAAATTTTACTTTTAACTTTACGCTGCACACCCCTATATTCGCATCAATTTTAATCAATTTGTATTTTTTTTACAATTTTTTTCTTTTTCTTTTTGAAAACGATATAATTTTAGCATTGTCACAAATTTGTTTGGTCACAGCTGTTGCTTATAGTAAAATATGTTGAGTATTTACTACAAATTATTTCACTTTATAATACACACTTTTTAACTCAATATCTCTCCGTCTCTATAGAAATGAAAAGCAAAAAATATATATATATTTAAAATATGAACTTAATAATAAAGACTTTACCACTCACATTACAAAAGGCTGCCGTCTTTAAACACACACACACACCCACACGCAAGCAAATTGAAGGAATTTTGTCCTTTTTCCCTTTCGAAAAAAGTTTGCATGTTGTTGCTACATGTGATAGATAAGTTAAATGTAACTGCCACCACACAGTAGATTTTCTTTTTGTATTTTTGAAAAATGTCTTTATTAAAATATTTTTGTTTTGGATGTTTTGTTAAAAGGATTGTGGTACCCAAAAAAGTGCTTAATCATAAATATTACCCCAACTCTTAACGAAAATTTCCCTTTAACATTGTACCCTGACTTGCAGTAGTTTATTACGAAGGTCTCACCCTATTTGCAAACGGAAAAAATAATTTATATTTTCACCAAATGTTGTTGCCAATAAACATTCAAAATTATTGCAAAATTTTTTTCTTAACATCAAAAGTATGTTAAAGAGAGGACGGGTTAATAAAAATTTATTAAATTATCAGAATACTTTTCAGTGGTAAATTAAATCAGTTATTGAAGTGGTTATGAATTTTTGGTTAGAAACTTAATTTAGGGAGAGAAAAAGTAACTCAGCTTCATTGGATTGATCTTGGAAATATTAAAAATATAATGAATTTAACAACTAAAATATTTTAGATATATTTTAAACTTAGATTTTTTATTTGAAGAGTTTCTAAAATGGCAGTATAAGAAACAATGCTCTTACGTAAGCATTGTTTTAAGTAAACATATTTTTCTTTCGCATATTTTTCTATGTAAATTAGATTTGTACATTGATTCAGGAAAAGGCGACGATGCTTAGATTTAACAGTATTAAAATATAATAATCTAACAAGGATAACGAAAATAAATTAAGAATTCATAAATGTTAACTGCCTTAAATACTGACCTACTCAGAGCAAGAAGAGCTAACGGCACTCAATGTACATTGATGAGTTTGGAAAATATGTATTATTGTTTTACTCCTGTTAAGACCATAGGGTCGTTAAAGAATGGCATTTTGCAGGCTACAATATTAACGATCGATAGAGTAGCAAACAAAGTAGAATACTACCTACGACAGTCAGGCAATAGTTAGTTCCTTCACTCATGTATATATCACATTGAGACCGGTTCAAGATTGCCAAATATATTTTAATAAGATGACAAGCCATCATACTCATTTATGTGCGTGGATATATGGCTACAAGTGATAGCTGCGCGAATGGATTGCTGAGAAAAGAACAATGCTTTTGGTTGCGGATGTCAAATACAACTACAATCGTATAGACTTTATTATATTTACCTCTTAGACACAATAGGGAATTGTCTGGAAAGGGTCATATACGATAGATTACAGGCTGCCATCGAAGAGGTTGGGGGAATATCGCAAAGACAATACGGTTTCCAAAAGGCAAAGGTAGACGCAATCAATTCTGTTGTAGATATGGCCAGAAGAGCAATTCAGGGCACAGGCTCGTATATAGTTACAGCTGCTAGAGTTCCCCAAGGCTCGGTCCTTGGCCCACTATTATGGAACATTATGTACGATGGAGTGTTCGACATCAATGTACCGGATAAAGCTACAGTTGTAGGCTTGGCTGACAACGTTGCAGTGATAGTACAAGCGAGATACCTAGACAAAACTTTATGTAAACGAAGCCATTAGGGAGATGAACAGTTGGCTGGATTCAATGAATATTGAAATCGTGGAACACAAGACAAAGGCTGTCCTTATAAGCGCCACAAAAAAAGAGATACCCTTAAAATCTAGGTAGGTGATACCGATAAAACATCATCGGAGGCTATTAAATACCTGGGAAAAATAATTGATGACCACCTGAATTTCAAGAGGCATATGCAATATTCGTGCAAAACAGCAACTGGAGTGGCAAATGCATGGGCCAGAATGATGCCTTACGTTGGTGGACTTCTTTCACGGGTAACAAACTCAATCCAACTCTATGGATCACAAGTCTGGGAAAGACCTCTAAAAAACGGCGCTATGAAGAACATGTCATCCATCTTCAGAAGAAGCTGTCTAAGAGTTTTAAGCGGATATTGCACTATGTCCTTGGAGGCAGCTACGGTAGTTGCGGGAATCATTCCAACAGATATTGCAGCTAAGGAACTATCGGAGATATACACTGCAAAGCGCGAAAGGCCAGTCTCTTCGAGGAGAACCATTGCAGAGACTGAAAGAAGTCAATTCAGTATTGGCAAAGGAGATGGAAAAACTCCCCAAAAGGTCTTATTTTTTTATGACTAACAGTAGCCACGGAGAGATGAACTATAGCCTAACGCAATTTCTAACAGAACGTGGTGGCTATAGGAGTTACTTATATCGTTCTGGCCATAATACCTCACCAAAGTGTCCACAATGCCCCAACAAAGATGAGGATGAGGCGCACGTAGTATTCAAGTGTCCACGGTTCGACGAGCAAAGACTAGCAGCAGAGGTGATTATTGACAAAGGTTTGACAGTCGAGAACATTATAAACTTGATTTTGCTGTCGAAAGAGAACTGACATACGATGAACAAATTCGTAAGATTAATGATTGTGGCACTCAAAAGGGCAGAAGAGGCCATAAAAGTCACATTGGCGACAAAACAGCTGAGATAGCTGACCCACCCCGCGAAGTAATACCATAAGCAGTTCCGTGGCGAGTTAGTCGGAGCACGGGGGTATTCTTTAGTACGTTGGCACCTAAGGGTTAATCATTTACGCCTTCAGTTCGTGCTGAAAGTATCTTTGAAAAATAACACACCACTCTAACGCGTTAAAAAAAAGTTATGTCTGAAAGGTAGTTAAAGTCTTGGAAAACTTATTTTTTTATGAAAAAAATGTTTGCCTATATACGTTTTTCGTCTATATCTTTGCGGATTCTGGGCGTATAGTCCAATTTTTTTCAAAAGTGTTTTGCTTACATCTCAGGAAGGAATATTGCCAGTTTTCAATACTGATTTTTTTCAGGAATATTTCCAAAAATTGTATACCATATACAATTCTAGGTGACTTATGGGAGCTACGAAACTTGATTTCAACCAACCCACGGACAGATGGAGATGGCTATATCAACTTTCCTTTCTATAAGGATCCAGAATATATATACTTTATGGGATTGCAGATGAAAACAAAACATGTTTTCTATTATATGTCGTTAATATTTTTTGTAAATTTTAGGACAAATTTTAGTTACAAAAGTTTTAAAATTTTAAAAAGCTTTTTTATGCGAAAACTTGTCATTTTTTTGCATTAAGATTTTACATGTGTATGAAGNAAAAAAATTTCTAAAACATAAACTCTGTTTGCTTTCTCGCCAGAATTTTTACCACATTTATTTTGTATTTTTATGACTTAATGGCATAAGTCAATCATAAGCAAATCTTATGGTTTTTTATAAACTCATATTACGTTAATCTTTTGATTAACTCTCGCTATACGTGCAACACACATATATGTAAACGCAGCGTGCCTCACTCTTGCAGCATCAAAAAAATAAAGAACAATAATAATAATAAAAAGCAAAGAAAAAATGATTCCTGCTCCATCAATAATCTGTAAACATGTATACATATTAGGGAAGCTCATCCCAATCCCGGAAATTCCAGGATTTGTTGTAAAAATCCCGGGAAATCCCGCTTTTTTAAATATATCAAAAATATTTCGAAAACCGCCAACAAAAAAATAAGGTTTTGCAGAAATACGTTAAAAAATATAAAGGGAATTAACTAAAACTTATTCTAGAGTACAAAACAAGTTGAGAAACAATTTTTAATATGTGCAAACAATTTTGTGAATTGTAAACACCTATTAAAAAAGCATTTATAGATTTAAAATCACAATATGTATCTGATGAAGGATTTGCTTTGCTTAATCAAATATTTTTTTTTAACCCAGTAAAGGTAACAGTTGAAGCCCTCTGTCGCAGTGATATGAATTTATGTAAAGCCGATGCTGCCCGTTTGTTTATGCCCAAAAATGTTTCAAAAACTGAATGCAATTTATGTGATTAGCTAGAAAAAGCTCTTCTTAAAGAATACAGGACAGAAGAACAACTTACTCAACACTTTTAAACTTTTTGAAGAATCCAAAATTAACATATGATTTTGATAATAATTTTGAAATGTTTTTTATTAGAAATGAACTAAAAATAATGAAACTGTAGAAGATTCTGATTTATCATTATTTGTGGAAAACATTGTCGATTCAAATTTTTCGATAGTAAAAAGATCAAATGACGCGATCGATATGTGTAAGAGTCCAACGGAAGCTCAAAATAATAAAAAAGTTATGATACATATGCTAATATTGAAAAGGAAATAGATCTGCTTATTTCTGGTAGCAAGAGAGGAGTATATCTGCAGACTGCATACAACAACCTATTAACTTTTTTGAATGCTATGAACCTATGTGTGTAATCCCAAAAAATCCCGGCAGCCTGGGATTTAAAAATACAAAGTCACGAATGCCGGGATTTGCAAAACCAGTCCCCTTTAGCATCCCTAATACATATGTATGTATGCCTGCCTGTGTTTGCACGATGGTTTCTAAATATTTTGTAACTCGTCATTTATATACATCATTTCCCAAAGACACGGTGAATAATGGCAATCATTGCAAGGGAGCCATATATTTATGTTTCTCATATGTCTTTATTAATATATTATATATAATCATAAAAATATTTAAACATAAAAAATATAAACAAATATGCCATAATGTCAGGCAGACAATAAACTCCATACGGGAATAAATATCTGTTAAAACAAATAATGTCCATATATCTCTCTCTCTTCCCTCTCTCTCTTTATCTAACACACGCCTTTGACCCATGTGACGACCGAAGCAAAAGTTAAGAAATCTTAATGGTCCTTTATTTTTACTAATAACATTGGCAGGTTACTTATGGAACTCAAACTCCAATAAGCTATAAAAATAAATATATTTAAGAACAATAAAAACATAAAATTTTTAAATGCATTTTACTCATTCATTTTACGCCATTGTAAATGTCAATGAGTTTTAAGAATTTTTGGAGAAAAAAAACAAGAGTTTTTATATGAGTAACGTATGTGGATGTCTGTCGGTACAGTAACTTATCAAAACGAAATGACAAGCATTAAACCGTGATATTTGTCATGTTTGTTTTTATTATTATTATTTAACACTCTATACTTTGTCAATGTAAGCAATAAAAGCAAGTGATTTCTAAAGCCAGAAAATAATTTGTACAACGTTAATAGCAAGAAAAAAATTGCCAAAAATATACCAATGAAAAAAAGTTTGGATGGACCAAATACAACATTGGTCCTTCAAACCATTATTTTCAAAACTATGTTTATTATCACTGTGTATAGTGCAATTGTCCTTTGCACGTTGACAACATGGTCTACAACCTTTTTTTATTTTTAAAGTTTTTTGTTAAATAATAATAATTGAAAAGCTACGATTTTAAATGTTTTCTTAAAAAAATTTTTTCTTTGCATAAAATGCATTTTTGTAATAATAAAAATATAAATATTTAATTTTTTTGTTTATAAATATTTATGTAAATTTTGTATAGCTGCAAATTAGTGTCCCCTGGCTTTTATTAACACTAACGTGCATAGCCTCCATGTATTATAAGAACGGCCTATAGTTAAAGGGCCAATTTTTCTAGAAATCCAAGGTTAATGCAGTTCTCCAGTTAAAGTCGATTCATAATACCAGGTGGCGCTGTAACTATGTCTAAAACAATGGTAGCGCAAATTTTCAGTGCTGCTTAAAACAAATGATTTTTTGCATGTCTTTTAATGTGCTTTGTTCTGGTTAGAAACACTTTGCCGAGGATAATTCGTAAGAAACTATTTTGTTAGTAAAATACATATTTTTAAAGTCTTGACCAGGAATACTACTACTTTCCTCATGTATGTGATATTCTAAGATAATTTACAGAATGTACATGTGGGATTGACCAAGAAGCTACAAACACTTTATCGGTGTCACTTCGGTTGAGTAGTTGCACTAAAGCAAAAAAAATACCACCGACCAACCGTCAAGTATTACTTTACAATTTCAACAATTCAAACACTGCCAAAGAGTGCTTTGAGCACCATGTTTCTGCTCGACAATGTATGAGTACTTGTAGCGTAAGCTGTGCTAGAAAATAAAATTTTAAGCTTTTATCTGATTCACAGTTGAAACTTGTGGTCAAAAGACTACGATTCCAATATTAAGTAGCATGTTAAACGCAACAAAAAAAAACTGTTTTAAACAAATATTACAATTTAACAGAGTTCATAGGTCAAAAATGATATAAACCGTTGTCCTCTTAACGTGGCAGTAGTCTGCATATGAAAATACTTTTACTTCTTATAAAGATTTAAAGAGTTGTAAAAGTTTAACAAAAGTAGTAGGACAAAACCTGTTATCCACCTTGTCCCATTAGATTTTCTGTTGAGGTGAAGTGAGTTTGTTAAAATTCCAAAAAAAATACTGCCGGTTATTTCTTTGTATTGTAAGTCACTGTGAGTTGACAGTTGTATTGCACAACAGTCAAAGGCTTTTAGTCGAGTGTCACGACAACCGTGCTTTAAATCCTTTGAGGTAAGCAACTGAAAATATTTGTTAATCTGGTGGATGGGAGCAGTCACCAAAGTGTTTACGATTGCTACTGGGAAGTTTTTCAGCTTCTACGATTAGCCCCGCTCATATCGTTTATTTTGAATTTTCTTTTAGATAGAGCCTTAGTGGCTCTAATAAGTTTGTCACATGTGCAAATTTCACTAGCGAAAATAACATTGGTGTATTTAAGATAGAAGGCTTATGAATTTCCTTTAGCACACCCACACTTTAATAAAGCACTGTCTTTATTTGTCAATAATAGTGCAATTATATGGTCGGTTTAAATGTCACCAAATTATTAACAATATCGTTATTTTTTTTTAACATTACGAAAAACCATAAAGTATAATAAACCACAAGGAGTCCTTTAAATGTTGTTGTTTACGTGTGCGAGCGTTTGTGCCTTATTTTTTATAACCTCATACCATAATTTAACCGACCAACAATAAAAATATAACAGCAACAACAACAACATCATACACAACAATACACTCACACTCAAACGTAGCACATAAATTTTGTTTGTGTGGTATTAAAACGTAAAGGATTATATTAAATATATTACCAAATTGTACGTACAAACCAATTCTGAAATGAAACAAACCATCGTGTAGCCAGTTAAAAAAAAAGAAATAAACCAACATAACCAAATATACAATATGTTGTGATTGTGATAGCCAGATATGATGTGATGTAAACCAAAAAGAAATATGCCAACGTCACTAGGAGATAATTTTTTTCTGTTTTCTTTTTTTTTTTGTTGCTAGATAAAATAAAAATACATATTTTATATTACAAAATTCAAAATCATGTTTTAGCATATAAACATATGTACGTACATACATATATATAAATGATTTATTTTTTGCGTTTTTATATAGAAAAACACAGTCACACACACATACATATGTATTTACATACATATATTCGTATCTTCATTCTAAGCAAAGTATGAAGCCTTCTTTTTATAACTGTTGCTAATATTTCACAGATTTAAATGTTAAACGTATTTTATTAACGACTTGAGCATATTTTTTGTCGCTTCACTATATTCATATGTACTTTAATATACTTCATGGGTATGTAAGTAAATGGCCACGAATGGGTATTTTTTTGTCGAATAAAAATATTTCTTGAAAATTGTTAGAATTTTTTTACTGGTATGGAGAAATTTCTATTAAAACTAGGTTTTTTTTTCGATTTAATCTCTAAAGTGCCATCTGAAAACCTTGAGTTTCCATCCCTGGTCTAAACAGTTTTCTTTATCTCCAATTTTCTTCTATTATATTATTAGTGCTTAATCAACATTACCATAAAAATTTCTATGTATGTTTTTATGGGTGTTGCTCAGTATTTCTAATGTTGGCATTAAGTGTTTTACATATGTGCATAAATATGTATGACATACATATGCCAATTTTGTTACATTTATTTTGATTACTCGCTTATCTGTCTTGATTAGTTTATGAGACATTTATGTATGTATTTATATTAACAAATTTGATTAATTTATTTATTTGGGGGAAAAAAAGCAAATGTATTTGGCAAAAAAGGAAATAAAACCATAAGTTTTTTAATATCAAATTTACTTTGAAAGCAACAACATGATGCTAAATTTAAACAAAATTTAATTAATTTTTCTTAACCCTGCTATAAGAGTTGTAACAACTGAACAAAAAACGAAAACATTTAAAGTAAAGTTATAATCGGTTTATAATTACAGCATGGGCTCATCTTGGATATTAAAAAAAAGGCAGCTTATTATTGAATATTAGATCAATCAGAAAAGTCGAATAAAGATATAAAATAAAATACCATCCAAAAACTAGTTTACAAAATTATTTTAAACTTTTTAAATAAATTCAAAAAACTATCGGAGGGACCAAAGTAAAAAGCAAAAATATGATTCAGCCTCTCAACAGTTTTAAAATTAAACATTACAACAACAAACTGCCACTGACGATACGTGTGAGTGTGCGCTTTAACATCAATGTATAAATTGTATTTAACGTTTATTGAAACAAATTAAAATAAATATAATTTCTAAACTTCTGTTCAGATTTATTTAAAACTTGTAACATCTAGAGAGAAAAGATTATTTATAAGTTTGTCATTCCGTTTGTGATTTCTAAAATATTAATTTGCAACCCCATAAAGTATATATATTCTGAATACTTATAGATAGGGAAGTCGATTTAGCCGTGTCCGTCTGTCCGTCTGTCCGTCTGTTGAAATCAAGTTTTCTCAGCCCCCCGATGACGCAAGAACGCGTTAGTAAAATCAAACAATCAGAAATTCTCCTTAAAATGTTTGCTATTGAAATCCAGTAAAATCGCTTAATAATTGACCGAGATACAAATCAAAAAAGACAACTACCTATTTTTTTTCTTTTTACTCAAACATTTATATCTAAGACATGTTTTTTGGGAATTTAAAAAGAAAAAAAATGACTGAGATATAAGCAAACAAAATTTAACGAGATATGAGCACAAAAAAAAATTTTTTTTTTACACAAAATTCAAATTATTGTTTTTAATATAATATTGTTAAAATAAATACTATAAGTAAAAAATTGTCTAAAATCTTTGGAAGTGACTTTTTCTAACTATTTTTGATGATATGCTATAATTTGTAAAAATCAAAGAAAAAAAAGAAAAAATTAAGAGATAAAAAAGTTGATTTTTGTTTAAATAGTTAACAAATTAAAAACTTATGAAAACAGCAACAAATTACCTATTAACGAAAATCTTGAGGCAAAACTCCTTAAATATAAATTTAAAAAAATATATTAACTTTTTTGGGTTTTCAGTAAGAAATTTTCAAAATATATTATGCCTTTATCAAATAAACTTTTAACAAATTGCATGTCAAAGTATTTATTCCATATAAGATTTATATTAAGTTTTCTATAACTTCCCTATTAATATAATGTTTACTGTTGATTGTTTAATTTACTGTAATGTAATTGGTGAAGTGTGTTCAAGTTTCGACATGGCCGACTAAAGCAGTCTTACTTGTTTTTATTAACTAATATTTTGATTAATATTTATTATTTGTTTTTTTTTTAATAATTTAAATCAAACTAAACTTTTTTAGAGTAATTAGAAACCCCAGCGTTCACTTTTACTTAACATTAAAAAATATGGTCGTTTCATTGAACTTTTTGTTTGGAGGGGGGTTGGGTTTCTTAATTATTTACATACGTTATTTTTAATCTTCTTATAATATTGTATACATATATACATACATACCTACAAACATATGTATGTTTGTAGATTCTTATAATTCTTTTCCTTCAAAAACTAATGCCTTTTATTAATTCCCCATTTGAAACTCTTCTTCGCATACAATTTCACATCTCAACGAGCATCGCCAGCCAGCATCACACCAGCTGCATGAAATTATTTTTAATTTACACAAACATGCAAAAAATACTTTAGGCATATGTGTTTTAAATACTCAAGATACAAAAGTTTTCAATATTAAAGAAAATCTTTAGCTATTTTTCATACCTTCCACCTCCCACTCCGCCCTAACAACAAAACGAATTACATGTATTTTATTTTGTGCCACAACATAATATTAATTTTGCCAAAGTAAGATTTTCTTAAAGGAAAGAAATGAAAAAACCATTTCTCAATGTTTCATTTAGAGAATTTACATTTGTAATTTTTTGTTTGTTTGATATGCTCAGCAGGCATTTTGTTGCTTTTTTTTCTTTATTTGCTTTTTTCTGTTTTTTGTTTTTTTTTTTGCATTTGCATGTCTCAAAGGATGTTCATTGAGTAGTTGCATTTTTATATGAGTAAGTATGTATGTTTCACCTTAGTTAGAAAACAAATGTTAATGCATTCTTTTATTTCTGCTTGCACAGTTTCTGTTTTGCATATTTTTACCACCTGAGTCGAGAGATGGTTGGTATCACTTTGGTATCTGGGGGCTGTACATTCAGATATACACTTTGTGATATGTTGTGCTGATTAGAAAGATAACTGTTGTTACTCATACGAATGTTATGTGTGGGGCTCAAGTATGTGATGCCACTTTAATTCCCAAGATTGTAACTAATATTTTTTACATCGCTGCTTGTTTAGATTTTTTCCACATAGATTTGGTTAACGTTGCATTTTTTCTAACGTAAAGAACAGAATGATTCTAAGGAAAAGAGTTAAAAATTGCCCGTGTGATGTTGTTTTAGGGACAAACAATGGGATAATAAATTAAAAATATTTATTTTCATTTTTTTATTTTTTCGTTTTGCTATATTTTTATTAATTTATATTTAAGTGCTTCTTAAGTTGCAGTTCGGTTCCAGTTGAGTTCATTAGACCCCCACTTAAAATCTAATTCAATTCTAATTTTGTAGTTTAAGTTAAGGTTGTAGTTAATTATAATTCGGTTGCAAGTAAATGCCAGTACAATTATAATTTATTTCTTATTTAATAGCATTTTAGTTAATGAACGTTTTAGTTAAGTTTTGCTTCAGTTTATATTTCTCAAAAAAAAACTTAATATTTAGAATATTTATTATCACTAACTCTTTAAAAAAAATTTTACATTCTATGAAATTGAAGCTGAATACAATCAACTCCTAAGTAACATTTTTCCCCACTTTCTCAAAAACTTGTCTAAACTACCACAACATTAAAAGGAGACAAAAACATCCCCAAATCGTACACTGAAATGTAAAAAATATTTTAGCCTAAAACAAGAGTAAATAACTTTAACATGACCTAAAATCGGAAATTAAATCTCCTTAAAATGTTAACTTTGCTACCCCTCTATGTTGTTGAAAGCTCTAAAAGCAAATTACGATATTTTATAAATATTCCCTCAGATATCTCTGTTATTCGAAACTATGTAAAAGTTAAAAAAACTTTAAAAGCGGTTGCATATATTTTACTAACATAATGTTTAAAAACAACTTTTATCGTTAGCTCGATAGACTTTAACATTTGCAGTAGTATTAAGCATATTTATTTATTTTGTTCAACTTTTACACATATGAAAAAAACGATTCATATCCTTGCTAAAAAATATATAGAGTAATGTAAACGTTTTATTATAATTATCAGCCATAAATTACCACCTTCAACTTTTAGATAATAATGCCGAAAACATAGAAAAAAGCTTTGAGGAAAAAGCTTTTGAGGTGAATAATAAAAGAGAAAACAAAAAAGGCAAGGCTTTTGAAATAAATTTTATAACTGTTCGAAAGCTTTTTCATATAACACTTTATGTTTCAAACTAACAGTTTCATCGTTATAACACAATTTTCAAAGAGATATTTTTAAGATATAACAATTATAGTTAAAAAAAACCTTATTTAATAATATTGCTATAATTAGCATGTTATAATAATTTGGATAAATGTTTTATAACAGTTTGTT
>NDXZ01014366.1:1510-12485 GCA_003055125.1 Paykullia maculata
TTTTTTTTTACATTTTCTTCATAATTTTTTAAGTTTTTTTTTTGTTTGTTTAATATTTTTCTACTTTTTTTAAAGCAAATTCAGCATCATCACATTTGTTAAAAGGCTACCCTTTTTTTAAATATATTTTGAAAAAAGGGAACAAAAAAAAAACATAAAAATTATTTGAATTTTTTTTAACCCATTGTCATACATTTTGATATGAATGGGTGAAGAAGAGGTTTAAAAAGGATTCTGAATGGGTTGTACCTCCTTATTTTGGTTTTAAATAAATGTTTGTTTGCAAGGTACGAACGCTCAGAGTATGTTGAATAGCACATACATACATACATGCATATATTTCTTATAGAAGTAGTAAGTTTTTTTATATACTCATACATAAATACTATATATGTACATATGTATGTATGTACGTACATACAGATTTCTCACAATTTTTTATATATTTTTCAGTTTTTATTTTTAACGTTTTTTTTTTATATACATAAATATGTATGTATGTATGTAAATATATATTTTTTTATACATATTTGTTCATTTTCTCTGGTTTTATGAAAGTTTTTTTATGTCGCATTTTTATATTTTAACGAGAAAAATTTTTTGCTTCAGAATTAAAATAAAAATAAGTTAAAGAAAATAAAGAATGAAAACATCCTGAATGAAAAAATATATACATATGTATATTGAAATTTGTTTTGATGGAATTTTTTTCATCTTTAATAGTATTTTTTTAAAAAAAAAAGGGGGGGATCGTTGGGTTCTTTCTGACCACTTGGTTTGATGTATGAACAATATGGAACGGATTGTGAAAATTGTAGGGTTTAAAAATTGTATGCATTAATTTAAATATAAAAGTTTTTATTTAAGCATAAAACATAACTTATGTACATACATATCGCTCATTTACTCAAACAACGTCATAACTCCTAAAATGAAACTTTGAAGTTAATGATGCAGAATTGTTCACTATGTGATGTTTGCAATCTATGATAAATCGTTTGGAAGCATATTGTAAGGAATATTCCATAGAGGTTAACAGGGTCAAGTCTGAAATTATGATATTTAAGAAAGGTGGAAAAAATTCGAATGAGGAAAAATGGTATTTTATGCAACAGAAACTTAAAAGTTCTAAGGAGTTCTGTTATCTAGGAATGATCGTAACCCCTCAAATGTCCTTTACATAACACTGCCTCATAAACTTGCTAAAACTGTATTGAGAAAAAATATTTTCTGGGCTAAGCAATTAAACGACCTTGGTTTGGAGCTAAATGTGTTTTTAAGCACAGTTCTTACCTCAGAGGAGTGGAATAAAAGATCATACCAACAAATCTCGAGATGACTGAAAAAGCTTTGGCAAGTACCTTTAGGTTCAACAAACATCTTGCTCCAGCGATAATTTTTTATTTTCATTATCTTAGAGAAACGGAATACTTCACTGTTGTTAATCACTTTTGACTTTTATAGTAAATCTAAATCATGCTTTATATTGTGTAAAAAATTCATTCAATCACCTCTTGATAGAAGAAAACTTTTTAATATCTCCACTGAGTTGTATGTAAATTGAAAACTTTAAACTCATTTTCTACAAAACTAGTTTCCTTGAGTTATGACGTTATTGCAGCAAATGAAGGATATGTTAATAAATTATCATTTAATTTTTCTATTTTTACTACATAATTTTTTTTATGAATTGTTGTCAGAAAAATATTAATTATAAAAATATATTTTTATCTTTCTAAATCAACAAAAATATATTTAAAGCGGAGGAATACAATTTCAGTCATTGTTTAGTTGTCACCAATAAAGCAAGAAGCTATTAAATCGGAAATATGCTTTAAATGCAGATTTTTTTTTAAACGAAACTTATAAATGGTTGTTTAAATTTGTTCTTACTTAACAAGTGAAAGGATAAAATATTTGTTATCAAAAAAGGCGAGATATAATTACCGTATTCTATTTTCAAAAAACTTGTGGAACCGATCAAAGAGTGCTGATGATAAATTCGTATTTAATGGCGTAAATGCATTTCACTTGACTAGTAACAGAAGAAACATGCTCTTTCAGAATGAGTTTCACATTATCTTAAGCATAAGTAAAAAATATAGGGAATTCTAAGATTCAAAAAAAAAAAAACTGAAAACAAAAGTTTGGTATCAGGTTCGGCACAATTTACATTTAAAACTTAAAATTAAGTTAGATTCAAGAAAAACTTATAATCGAAAAATAAGTCGTTTTAAATATATATATTTTTTAATACAATTAATTTTATTTTTATTCTGGCTCAAGTTCATTTAAACATTTTTTTTTAATTTTTTTTTAATTTCAATTTCTTTTAAATTAAAATATTTATTTTTTCTCGTTTTATTTTTAGCCCCAAAGATTTAAAGATTAAATTTTTTTGTTTCGTTTTATTTTTAGCTCAAACGATTAAAATTATAAAACAACATCATGTTGCCGCAACAGTATTGTTTGCGGTGGAAATACCATCACAGTAATTTACAGACTATGTTTTCCCAGCTTTTGGATCGTGGCTGCTTTTGTGATGTCACGTTGGCCTGTGAGGGTCAATTGATACGGGCGCACAGAGTTGTGTTGTGCGCCTGCAGTACATTTTTCGATGCGGTTCTAACGAACTATGCCAGTGAACGTGATCCCATTATAATAATGAAGGATGTTACTTTTGCCGACATCAAATGTTTAATTGAATTCATGTACAAAGGCGAAATAAATGTGGAGCATGTAAGTGTGGCTGCTGCAAAAATAAATATCAAAAATTCCCTTTAAAATTAGTTTATTTATTCTTTCTTTAGGCGAATTTAGCGTCTTTACTTAAAACCGCCGACGATCTCAAAATAAAAGGTTTGGCCGAAGTGACTTGGCGCGATGATGAGGATTTTCCTCCACCACCCACACCACAAACAGAATTCCATTCACCGTCACAGACACGCCATCGTGATTCTCACAACTATGACAGTTATGGTCATGAAGCATCACACAGATCTCATTCTCCGGAAACGGAACGTGAACGTAAAACTCCATCGCCCAGGCATTCGACCATTGCTAACCGCATGCCCACCTTGACACCCATACCTACGTCGGCAGTATCTATAATAGCGGCTGCTAGTTCTCCTATTGATTCTTATTTGGGACCAAAACGTAAACGTGGCCGACCGCCATTGGATGATGCCTACGATGTGTTTAATGTGTAAGTAAAAAGCATCAATCATTGTAGCTGCATATTTTCTAATTAATTGTTTTTAACCTATTTTGGTAGTAGAAAATCGGGCCAATATTCCGATCAAGGTGATAATTGCGTCTTCTTGGAAGGATCTCAGTACAATGATGAGCAAAACAATCACGGCACAAAGTCACAGCATTCCAGACCAAATACACCTTTAGCAGCATCTGCTGTTTATCAGCAGCATATACAACAACAGAAACAACGTTTACGTAACCGACCCATACGAGTCCCACAAGACGACGATCATATGGACGATGAAACGACTGCGGAACCAGAATGGATAACGAGTTCATTGGAGCCTGAAAATGAGCTAAGAGATCCTTTGGATCAAGCTCGTGATGACGATGAGGTGGAAGTACATGATATTAAAGAGGAAAATTATGACACTGATGCTACAACACGGTCAACCGAAAAACGTTCTAAAGAATCTACCACAGAAGAAACCAAATTAAAGGCGCTTAAACGTAAAAATTCCAAAGAGGAAACATTGCAGCACAAATCGGAAAACGAGGAAGAATATGAGCCAGCAGACTCGGGAAATGTGCCACAAACTGTGGAGGAAATAGAAGGTAGAAAACAAGCAATGAAAGAGAAATCATCATCGAGTGCAGTTCATACATCCTCTTCGTCAGCTGCAACTAATAATTCATTAGCGTCAGCAGCAATTACTTCAGCATCGTCAGCATCTACGAGTACAGCTCATAAATCTTCTGCTTCACACGCATCCCATCACCATCATTCTCATCACTCTCATCATTCCCACCCACATTCACATCACGCCGCTCCACCACCACCTCTTCATCATGGTCATCACTATGGTAAATACGTACCCGATGGTTATTTGATAAACGAACATGGCATTCTAATGACTCATGATTTTATACATGCCCCAACTGCTACAATACCGCCTTCATCATCATCGACATCAGCTTCCAATGGACATCACCCGGACGATTATGTCGATATCAAGATGGAAGAATTTAGCGAAGCTGAGTTACGTTTGACAACCGAAGAAATGTCTCAGTGGCAAGATGTCATTAAAATGGACGATTATTTGGCCAAAGGTAGGCGACCACAATTTTGGGAGGAACCCTTTACGCGAAGGGTAAGTTCTTATACATTTAAAAATAAACTTACATACATACATATGTACAATACATATATATGTATATATATAGTGGACACAAAAAATATTATTTTTTTTTTGTTTTTTAAGGTTCTTGATGCCATTAAAAATAAAAGACTTGAAATGAAAAAGGCAGCTCGTATTTTGGGCGTATCATATGGTACCCTTTATGGACGTTATCGTGAAGTATATGGCTGCTTAAAACATCCATACAGGTAGGAACCTGTATATATTTAAGGGATTTACAAGTTAACTTATGATATTGTTGTGTCATATGTCATAAAAATTAAAAATGGTTTAAGTTGCTTTTCACACCAAAAGTGTCCTAAAATAATATGACTCTGAAAAAAGCAACAACAAAGTCAATTTTAAATATTTAGCATACATGACATTGTGATATCATAAGTTAGCTTGTGAGCCCCCCAATTATTTAATGCAAAAACAAATTAAACCACTTTTTCTTTCCAAATATATATCTGTAGTGGTACATCTTTAAGACCATCACAAAGCAGTGCTTTAACGGTGCAACCAAGATTTGATATTGCATGGCCCTCACCGAAACCGGGACAATTAGGTATGATTCGAATTTGCAGAGTTTTGCTAACATTAAATATTCATAAATATGTTTTATGTTTGTTTTAGACATTGGGAAATTGAGACCGAAAGATTTAAGTGAACTATGGACTCGACCGCAAATGTGAAAAAAGTTTCTGCCACCATCCCCAAACACTTGGCATGCAAAAACAAAAAAATCAACAAACTTCTTGTAAATAATAAATACAAATTTAATAATTATTCAATTACTTAAGAAAATAAGTTGTATTTAAAAAGTTAATCGTGTTTAGTCAACCTAAAATCCCAAACTTTATATAAAAAAACCAAAAAGCGATAAATTAAAAAAAAAACAATTTCTAGTAAATTTAATAAAACAATTTTTCAAATAAAAGACATTATTTTTAGTGTGAGGCTAGTTTAAGTATTTTTTTTCATCCCTTATTTATGTGTTTAGTTAAGTAAAAAAAATTTAAAAAATAATAATAAAATATTATTTAAGATAAATTAGGAATTTTTATGAGTGTAAATACAAACACACATTTTTATTACATATGAAAAAAGAAAAGAAAAAAAAACAAAATTAACTTTGATTTGTAATTAATATATGATTTATGATTAAACTGTTCGTTCGTTCATTATAAAAATTTTTGTGCAAAACATAAAATATTTTTATTTTATTTATTTTTTTTTATACCAAAAGAAATCAATTATTATTTGTTAAGCAGTTTATATGTTCACGAAATGAATAGTTTTATGTTTTGAGTTCTAGAAAATTTGGCGTTTTAAGTTCTAGCATATTTTAAATATATATTGAAAAGTTCGAAATATTTTTTTTTTATATTTATCTGTATTTATTAATTAGTTTATAAAGTAGATATAAAAAAAATATAATAATAAACAAATGTCATAAATCACAATATGGTCGATCGTTTGCTAAACTATAGTTAAAAAACTTTATGTTGAAAACTTTTTTTTTTTTTAATACAGATTGTAAAAACAATATTTAATTTCATAGAGAAATATTTAAATAAAGCATTTAAATAATTTTTTAATCTCAAACGCTTGTTGACCAGAGTTTTGTATCAACGCTAGTGTTATTTTCATTTAAATAATAAAATAACATTAAAACATATTTTATTATTCTTAATTGTTTTAAATACATAAGAAAATATTAAAAAACAAATTGAATAAATGAATACATAAAACCATACATTTCATTAAAAATATAAAAATAATAATAATAATAATAATAATAATAATTTAATAAATATTTATTATGAAAAGTTTTTATCTTTGTATACTTTTGTTTAATGCTAAAATCTTATAAGAAGCCGTTTATAAAGTTACTTAATGTGAATGAAATCTACCTACTAGTAGCAACTATATAAAAGTTAGTTAACTTGACGAATGTGACAAAATATCGCAAATGAATATTTTAGATGATAAATTTAAAGGAACATATCTTTCTAAATTTTTGTTGCAAGTTCGTTATTAGACAGTCAAAGGTTTGGATATATTTGTCAGCAATTTTTCCAATCGTTTTAGGCCCTTACTTCACATTTCTAGACTCAAAAACTTAAAAAAATCTACAAAAGTACCCGAAATGTTAAAAAAATTATTTGTCCCTTGTTTAAGTTCTGTCTCTTTCAGGATCAATTTGACCTTAATTTTACATTTCTAGACTTATTAATTAAAAAATGTACAAAAGTATCATAAAAGTTGAAAAATAACTTTTTCGCCCTCTGTATGACTTTTTATCTGATTGTAGAATGTCAATACAAAATTTGTTTTACTTTATGAAATATGGAGTTGAAATTAAAATTCATATATCGAAAGCTAACTAAATTAATTGTATTGTCACGGAAACTGTTTTTGTTATATAGAAAAAGTACTCAAATAAATGCAAGTTTTCATAATTTAAAATATAAATGCATGATAAAACTCACCATCATATTAATACTTATAATTAAAGAAACCAATGGCTTTCAAACTTTTGACAAGGATGAGTTTTGTATGTGTGCACAAGAATATCATGTACATGTATTGTGTATTAGTGCAATTATTGACCATTTGTATTTTTTTTTATGCTTTTAATCGTTCAGTACTTAATTCCAATACTGTCACTGTCAACACAACAATTAAAAATTAAACACCTTTTTTCGAAATAAGGTACAGTTTCCCATTAAATGCATATGAGCTCTAGGATGAAAAATGGTAAACTAACAACTAATTTACTTAAATGTGTGGGGTAGTGCCGTTCTCACAAGTGGTAGTACCGTGTATCAAGTATTGCCAGTATGTATTTTATACAATCCTTTAATTTTCCTTTTAAGCACTTTTTTATTATTAAAACATGTTTAAATTGGGATTCATTAGAAAAGAAAACCCTTTACACATAATTACAGATTTATCAGTTTATGTTTGAGTTATAATCAGTTGTATTTTTAATATCTGCAGTTACTTAAAGCAGCTTGGATTTTACTTAAAAAAATGCCGCTTATTATAGAAAAAACAGCAAAATAAATGAGATTTAACAGTGTTTCCACCTTCTAATAAAATTATAAACATTGTATCAAAATTTGAGGTGATTTAAATTTAAACTTTTTAAATTTTTATGTACTAATATAAGTACTTATAGTGTGAATTTATCATCTCTGCTACACATTCAGTTAACGAGACTTGCCAGATAAAATATTATTTTAACTTTCTCTCAATCATTTCTGAGAGCTTTTTTCTATTTCACTCTTTGAACTACAAAATGTTTTTAGGTAAACTGAGTAGTATTTAAAGCGGGTTTTCTTCATTACGTTTTTGGTCGTGATTAGCGTTGGTTCTGTTGTACGGGCTGTTTTTTGGTAATAACGTGTGCGCGTTACTACATAAGTGTATAGAAGTGTGTGTGTAAAAAACAAGAAAAAAAATATTCAGTACCACATTAAATAAGTCTCTTCATTAATTTGTCTCGTTAAACTAAAGTGAGTTAAATGAATTTAGCTGTGTATATTTAAATAATGGTGGCATTAATTAAAAAATTAAATTATTGTATATTTGGGCACCGCACCCAAAATCATATACCAACAATATTAAATGAAAAATATTTAGTGTAAAAGTGTATTATAAAAATTAAGAAACAAGATACATACATACGTACATACATACATATGCATTTATACATATTTATGTATACTTTATTAAAGTTAAAAAAAAAACTACGGGTATTAAATGTTTTTTGTACTTTTAATAAATAACTTTTTTTAATTGCCAAGTGGCTGTACTGACAAAAATCAACGAAGAAAAAACTACAACTAGCTCAATACAACTCTACACCAACAATTGTAACATTATCAACAAACATCATTATTGTCTAAATTTTTGTATATTAACTAAATAAACATCATTATTAAACATTTTTAAAAATAAAACAACAACAAATATTATAACGAAAACTACAACTTCATTAATAAAATTTATATAGAAAAACTGTAACATTCAAAATAAAGAAGAGAAAATACGTAAAATCTTTTTTGTTGCAAAATGTAATTTATAAAAAAAAAAATCCAACTAAAAGAGAGCACTCTTGTGAAAAGATAATATCTCATGCTCACCTGAGCGTAGAGTTGTCAGAGTCAGTTATTTTTTGTTAAATATGTAAAAAAGTTTAGGGGTGAAAAAAATCGGCAGCTGTGTGTGCGTGTTTTTAATAAAAATCATATTAAATTTTATTAAATTTTGTAATTTATTTAATGTTTTATAAATAAATAACTGCAGTTTCAATTTACAAACAGTGTTTTGTACGAAGTTGGAATCATAGGTCGTGACATAAAAATTTTAAAAATATCTTCAAATAAAAAAGGTTAAACATTTATCAAAGTGAAGTAAAATTACAGTGTTTTTCTTTCAAAATTAGTATTTATTGTTGTCTTTAAATAAAACATTTCTTTAATTTAAAGTTAAATCACAACTTTGTTAAATTTTTACAACTTCAAGTTGAAAATCGACATCAGTTAATTGTGAACATTGTTTTTGCTACATTTTGTAACACAAATTTTTTAATAAGCAAAAATTGCATTGCAAATGAACGTTTTGGTTATACAGTTTTTAGATTCTTTTTCTTAACGTTTATTAGTCACTCTAAATGTTTGTTTTTTGTGGAAATAATTCTTTTAAAATGGGTTAACGATTCAGTTGCATTAGTTAAAATTTAAATTCATTAACAAATAATTTTTCGAAAAATAGCACTTTTTTTTAAACTTATACCTATGTATGAAACTAATATAATAAAATCATACATAAATTGTCCTTTTACATGTTTCTACATTGTACCAAATTTCTCTTTAAACAAAATCGTCGAACTCAGTTTTATTTTTATTAAAATGTCATACAATCTGGCAGCAATGGTGATGACTTCATGTTGTGCAATTTTGTTGTTATTTTGTTAACGGATGATGATGATTATTATGAAAGAGTGAGAGCATGTTTGAGTAATTGTGTTTTTTTTTGTTGTCTTCACTTAAGGCATTGCCATACATGTAAATAAACATTAAAGGAATTTCTCTTTACATAAAAAAACAACTAGAATTATGCCGTCATCATTTTATGAATAACTTTAGATTTTTTCAGGTGAGTTTTTTTTTTGCTATATTATGACAAAATCTTTAATGCTTACATACAAACCTAAGATCAGTTAACGTTTGGTTTACCATGCAATGTTTATTATTTACTCAAAAGTTTTTATGTCAAAGAATCCCGACTTTAAAAAATTTTTTTTTTAATTACCTCCGATTTATTCTTATTTTTTTTAAATAACATACGTATACACATACATATTTTACGTATATACATATGCACATCATATGTACCGTTATCAGTGGGCGAATTTTTGTATAGGTAGACATTTTTAACATTATACCGGTACACATTATGAGCAATAATAATAGGTATTAGGATAAATACGATTTTTGTTTATAAAAAAAATATTTTTAATAAAGATATACCTACATATGTATGTAGGTACCTACCTTGGGTACATACACATGTGGTTTTAATACAAATTTTGTTATGATTTCCGATGTACTATGTTTAACAATCTGAAAATATTAATTTTTAACTCGTGTCATTTTTATACATATAAATACATACATACAGATGTATGTACATAGGTGCATACCTTTCTTCTTACACACATACATACATTCATACATACTTATTTGAGAAAATATATTTTGCAAACTCTGACAGGTGGTGGTATGAGAGCATTCTGTGTAAAAACTTCCCATAAGAACAGGTTGTGTTACTTTGTCTTTGTTTCGTCTTTCATTTTTCCTTTGCTTTTTTGTCTATTGAATTAAATTGGTTAATTCTAAGAGAAAATATCTGCACACAGCATAATCAGACAAACCAAATTTAAAATGTGTATTCACAAATCGCTGATGGGAGCTTCCTTCCCCATCGTACACACATGCATAAAGCGCACAATAAAAACGTTAAAATTATTGTGTTTTTATTGTATTAAAACAGGTTTTCTAACAACCCACAGCCAACAACAAACAGACTTACCTCTAATTTTTATTCCAGTGATGCCACAAACATTTTTTTTGAAAAAAGTTCTGTAAAGGTTTTTGAGCAAAACCAATTAAATCATTAAGGCCGAAATTCATAGTCATTGGTCGACTATTTGCAAACTCAAATGATTTCTCTTGTTTAATCACAAACGGGCTTTTGGTGACCTAACTAATTGCAAACTAAGAGCTGTAAATAAATAACATTGGCTAAATCAGGCAAAAAAAATATTTTAAAACCATTTATTTGAAATTTTTACCTTTTTTAAAATTTTAATTGAGTTATATCGCATACATACATACATGTGTATGTTGTTAAAATAAATATGTAATATATAAAATAATTATGTGTACTTAAGGTTTGATCATTGTAAAAGGTTTATGAGTGTTTTAGTTTCTGTCTAGAAACATCGCTTTGGGGTAACTTAACCCTAGATTGGTAAACCCTTTATTGGTAAGCTTCGCTGAATCGACGAACATCAAATTTACATTTAC